>VWZT01008680.1:254905-340527 GCA_013397055.1 Pachycephala philippinensis | reverse complement strand
CGGGAGCGGCTGCCCACGCGAACCCGTGTGCGGTGGAAGCATCCCCGAGAGCCACCCGGATCTCGGACAGCGAGGGAGCTCTCCCGCCGGCCTCACAGCCCTCTCGTTAGTATTAGCATCTAATATAGCTCCCAGTGAAGTCAGTGAAGCAAGTCCTATCCATTTGAAGAAAGGTAAAACCGAGGTGATTTTGCTCTCCTACTTCACAGCAGTGGCTTTTTCCAGCCTCTAAGATTTGTGTTGAGCTATTGTTTTTGGTTTTAGGTTGGTTTTTTGTTTGTTGTTGTGTTTTTTTTTTTTTTCTGTTTTGTTTTTTTTTGTTTTTTTTTAAATTCTGTGCCTAACCACAAATTTTCTTGTGGCTGGTTTTGTTTTATCACATTCAGAAGATTTCTGTCTGCCAAAGGACCAAGAAATACTTCCACACTCCATTGCTATGCAGTAATATCGTGAAGATAATAGTTATCACAGGGAATAGCTTTTAAATATCTTCAGGAGCAGCTGCTTGTTATCCATGCAGGCTTCTCCTTTGGAGCTCTGGAGGAGCAGAGTGATCAAGGAACATACTGACTGCAGCAGGACAGCAGTTAGTGGGGTAATCTGAAACTTATTTCACACCAGGGTGATGAAGTGCCGCTGAGAGGAGCAGCAAGGCCTCCCAGAGCAAGGCACCTCAGTGGTGAGCAGGTTTGCAGGTCTGCAGGTCAGGTCACGGGGGCTCAGGTGTTGTGGCCTCCTGGATAATCAGGGCAGGAGAGAACGTGACAAGCCCAGCCTGTCCCTGCAGGTTCATTGACAGCCCCAGGCATGGTCAGGGGTGAGCCAGATCCCAGGGGCAGCAGGAGACAAGGTGGGTGGGAGTCCCCAGGGAAGCTGCACAGGAGGATGAAGGCCTAGTTGTGCCCTCAGGGCCCTAACAATACTCTATTCCATATAACTAATTTATATCCGGTTGCATATCTTTAACTTCTCTGATAACTCCCATCCATTGTAACATGATGAAATTATTGGATCCACTGCAAAAATAATGTACCTTCCTGGACCTGCATTATTTGAATTAGTTAAAACATCACTGTTTTCACAAGGAAAGAATGAGCAATGCAAATAGGTCCAGTCCTTGAAAATATGCTATCACCCTCAACAACTGAGCTAGATGTTGATCACAACCAACTGTAGACCTGCAGGGATGGAATTAGGGCATCCAGTTAAAATAATAGGAGCAGTATCTAACCAAGTACCTCATCCAGTGTGTGAGGACTGCCATTTACATCCCAGTTCAGGGTAGATTGAGGATGTCAAGCTCAAAGGTCTGGACTCTTAATTATAGACTATTCTGTACCTAAGTATATTTAAAAATAGTGATTGATAATATATTCATTTTAAGAATGAATTAACATTAACTGGGAAATGGCCCTTATGGTCAATCCAGTTTGATTAATTTATAGATCCATTATAGTTAGACAAATAGTCACAGCTCCTAAACCTACCTACTCTGACTTCTTACTCTGCAAAAGATATTTGAATTCCTTGAACTAATTCCTGCTTAAAGTAGAGCAGAACTTTTAGGAAATAACCAATCTTGATTTTAAAATCTCGTTGACAAGTGTGTTTACAAAAAACCTCTAGTAAACACATATACTTTATTTGTACCCTTAAAGTGCCCAGTTGTCTTTTCAGCTACTGTGTCTTGTTATAACATTATTAACTATTTTGAAACATTCTCATCTTTTTTACCCTCTACATTAGTAAAATGAAATATTTCAGCATTTTCTTCTGAAATCTGAAAACAGCATGACATACTCCAGTAGCGAAATCCTGGTCACACTGAAATCAATGACAAATTCCTACATTTTTTCCAGAAGTCAGCATTTAATTTGTGTTTCAAATGACACTGTGTCCAAATAAAAGAAGTCTAACAGGTCATATCTATCAGCTCGATGATCTTGGAGGTCTTTCCCAACCTTAATGATTCTATGATGTTCATTATCAGATCACTTCTAAACAATAACTTGTGCTTCTCTAAGATCATGTGGGTTCACTGATGAGAAGCTTGTGAGAAGGTGTCTTTTGGGGGGAACCAGCTGGAATGATGGCAAATGTTATCAGACTTCTGTTCCACATTATCACCCTTGTAAAACAGCTGACAATTTGATTATGCCTCAGGTAATGAGGAAAAATTCAAATTTCAGTAGGTCTCTTTTTTAATAAAGAGTCATTTAGTTTTAAAAACAAAAATAATAATTTACTGAATAGGCTTTATTCCACCCTGAAAAATATTGCTTTCCAACAGATAATGCATGGATTTATTCACAAGAGGGAAATTCAGCAGCGGCCTGCAGTCCCATTCAAACCCTCCAGGAGAAATTCAACCAGCTGCCTGCAAAGCTTTTAACCTCCTTTGGATGTTTTCAAAAATAAAACTGGTTTGATAAGTTATTAATGAAAACAGTTTGGTGACTATTTTGTTAGAGTATTTATCCCATCCCCTGTTTTCTGTATTTATGCAAAACCTGTAAATAAAACATATTCTTTTGGATCTCGCTATTTTATCTGTGTTTTCATACCGTGTTCATCAGAATATCTGAACGTGGGTTTTTATGATCAGTATGAATGCCTAAATAAATAATGGTTTATTGCAAAACACAGACTTGGTAATCAATTTATGAAGACTCTCAAGGCTTTAGCCATATAAATATGCATGCAAAGGCTGAATGAGCAGTCAACACCAGGGAGTTTCCTGCAACCAAAAAAAGACTGGAGTGCTCTCACTCCCCACTGCTCACAAGATGAGCGGAGGAGTCTGTGCCTGCAGAACGTGTTGAGGACCTGGCAGGACTGGGTGATAAAACGCTTTGCTAAATTATACCTTACATCTGCAGAGACTTGTACTTCTCATCTCTTCTGTCTTTTTTTAACTTCCGTTTTGTCTGCTTTAAATTTTAAAAGATGATGGCTCATGAAAGGATGTGAAGTAGGGTATAGGTTTAAGAAAGTCACAGAACAAAGTGGTGTGCCGGCTCTTTGAATTTCTTAAAATTAAGGAGTCTTTAGAAGCAGAGCTGTTCACCTTCACTCACAACCTTGGAGCCGCTCTATGGAAAATCTTGTGTGTTTGACAGGAAAAGATCCATCCCTGTTAGTCACTTTTAGTTAGGCTTAATCACTTAATCTTCCAGAAACGGTACCGCCGAACCGCAGCCTGCACTCTCCAGGAACGGCTGCATGCCCTGTGCCCAGAGCTGTCTTTTTGTGTTACGTGTCACCGCAGACTTTAGCCAGAAAGGTTCTGAACTTGGAAAGGGAGCAGGGAGTCACTCGCTAAGACACAGGGCCCCGAGCAAACTGGAGGGGGAGCTAGGAATAAACAATAAAATCAGCTACAGGGTAGGTACAAGAAACAATCATAGGCCAGCAGCCTGTGGGGAGAGAAAGGACAAAGGAAACGGTATATAACCTTTTCTTTATTTAATGCAATTGTTTCCAGAGAGATCTGGTTTACTAACCTTGTCTTTTTTATCCTCAGTTTTTTCTTTTTTTTGTTTTTTCTTTTCCTGAACCTATTGGTACCATCAGCTGCTTTCAGCTCACCAGTACAGGTACTCACAACAGGGGCAGCTGGAAGCACATCCCACAGTGCAGTGTAAGTAACAAAAAACTCAGCATAAGCTGGTTTAATAGGTTTTGTGGGTACATTTCGTGGCTTGTCCTAAACTCTGTCCTGCTGTAGCTAGGCAGCTGTTTCTGGTACCTTTGCAATTTTTGGGTAATTTGGGTTCAGATTTGCACGTTTTCAGCAGGTGAGTGCAATTCTGTGTTATTCATGGTAAACCAGAGACTGAGTGTGAAGGTAAAAGCTCAGCACGAGCTGCGAAATGCTGCCTTTCAAAGAAGAAAAGTGCAGTTAATCACTTTTAGGAAATAACCTGCAAGGTGGGAGTTCAGGGATGGCAGTGAGTTCAGAATTCGGTGGGGGCTGCAAGGATGGTGTGTCACCGATGCCTCTCTAGGCAGATGTGCTCCCAGCCCTGAAGGGGCCTGGGCTTGACATTCAAAATCTGTCCTCATGTTATCTTCTACATCTGTGCCACTAATTGTTGACATGTTGACAGTGTTGACATTGCCCAGTACTGAAACACAGACAAAAATACTCTAGAGATGCCATGGTTCTGTTGATAGTCAGAACTTTGTTCCCAGCCAAAGAGGACTGGTGGAAGTGGAGAAGATGGACTACCCTATAGAGATGTCTGACCCTTCTCTTTAGGGTGTGACAGTGAAAGACGCAGAGATCTAGAAAGAGGTTCCTGTTTTTTTTTTTTTGTGAAAGGAACAAACTCTTCACTGCCCTCACCTATGAGGTGCCTCCTACAGTTTTATCAGTATTAACATCCCCACTGCAAGTGCAGACCTAGAAGAAGTAGACTCAAGTTTCTGCCTAATATATGGAAGTGATTTGCCTGGGTTAAACGTACTGTAATCCACTCTTTTGAAGTTTACAAGGATTTTTAGTATGTCATTATAGAAAGCCTGTGCACAAATTTCCAAAGACAAAAAGTGACAGCAGCACAAATGTGGTTTCAGGAATATATCATGATGACAGAGCTGGATGACTGTGGGGAACAGGCAAGGGCAGCAGTTAGGTGTGAATATGACACTCAACACGCAGATGCTTGCAGTTCACAATTTGCTTTTATCAGAATCAGCAACCTTACAACTGCCTTTCTGTGTTAACTCCAGCCTGCCCCTGGCAGACCCGCATTAACCTTTGCTTATGGAGCCACGGCAGGACTCAAGCAAATAAAAAAACATATTATGTCAGATTCTCCACTGGTGTAAATCAGCATCTCTCCACTGACTTTGAAGGAGTGGCACCTGCTTGCTCAAGTTGAGGATCTTACCCGGTGCTACTGGAGAATCATTAAGTTGTCACTTTCTTCCCCTGCCTCTCCTTTTGTTGTCTAGCTGCAACTTTTCTGAGTTGAAGACTAGAGAAGGGTCTTTGATCCTCTGATAACTCCTTGAGGCTCCCTAGGATAATTGGCCGGGACACTTTCTGAGTTATCCAGGGTCATTGTATCTGCCCTTTTACTTGGAGAGGGATTACAAGCAAGAGAAAAATCTTGGAGCCTTCACAGATGCAGACGACCTACACGAGTGCTGCCGTGTGTAGTAGGTCAGGCACCCCTCCTGACATGAGGGACACCCCATTGCCACCAGGCTGCATTTAACCTATCCTGCTACTGATGTGGAAACAGAAACCCTTCAGGGTGACCTGGGCCCTAAGACTGCCTACCTCTTTTTTCCGAGCACACTGGGGGTGCTGAAAAAGGAAAGTGTGTGAGCTGCTTTTCTGCTGATGGAGGTATTTACTCACTGTAACCAGGCAATCTCTCCATATTAAGTTCTTATAGTAAGGCATTTTCTTCAGTTCTAATAATGAGTTTTGCAGCTATTCTTTAAACCTCTGGGGGTTTTTGCAGCATTGTGAAACATATGATCACTGAAACTGTGAGGCATTTCAGTAGCCACACCTATGCTGTATAAAGATGTAACATCACATCTATATACATACTGGTTACTTTTCTATTTGTTTTTGCAAAGATTGCATTAGCAGTACAATCACCAGTAATTTATATTTAACTCGGCTACAAAAATGCTCAAATGCCATGCCTAGGACTGACCCTTTCCCAGCCATGCTAAAAATATCTATATTCAGTGATGACTTCCCAGAGATAAAACATTTTTGAGATTTGCTGCTTAATAAGAGCACTGTTCTGCTAGGGGGTATTTCACTGAGGCTGTATAATTTTTTTTTAAAAATCAGAATGCTTTGCAAAATTAAATCAAATGCCTTACAAATGTCTCAGTATATCACACTGAGGCACTTACCTTTTCAACCAAATTTGTAATCTAATCAGGTTTGTCTGACAAGACCTATTTTCCATAAAACCATACTGACTGGCATTAATTACTTCCTGTCCTTTCATTCTTTATCAGTTGAATCCCATATTCTATTATTTTGCTCCCCCCTCACCTCCTCTCCAGTTTGATGTTAGGTTAGCTGGCTTATATTTACCAAGGTCATCATGTTCGTCCTTGCTGAATACTGGCAAAACATCAGCCTCCTTCCAGTCTTCTGGAATTTCTGTGTTATTTCAAGACCCATTAAAAATTAACATGTTGAAGGAAGAATCTCCTCCACCAACTATTTGAGGCTCCTCAGGTGCAAGTTATCTGGGCCTGATGAATTACATGTTTTTATCACAAGTAGATATTTAACATCCTATTTGGTTACTAATGGACTGGAAAAGGCTTTGGCTGCCCAATATGATACTGCTGTTATCCTGCTTTTTCCAAATCAAGGAGAGACATATTTATTGAATATGGCTGTCTTCATTATTAATGATTTTACCACCTTCATCTAGTTCCCAGCAAATTCCATTGCTGGGATTTCTTCTGTGTATGTACTTCACATACTCTTTTATTTTTTGTCATTTTTTTTGCTTGCTGGATATACAGGTATCTTAATCTTCAATTTCCTGTGTGTCATAGTTTTCCTTTTTCTTCCTTTTTGCTACAGAGCACTATTCCTCCTTCTAATCTCTTCTACAACAAAATGAATAATAGCAGGAAGGAGGGAGAACTGTAACTAATATTGTTCTTACCTTCCCTTACTGTCCTGGTTTAATTTCATGAATGAAAAAAAAAAAAAGGCATTGAGTGGATGGATTCTGGAAACCAAAGAGCCTTCTTTAAGTATACCATCTCCCTCTTACAGGGTATGATTCCCTGTTGACTGAGGAGCCCATCTTTCAGCAGGATAATTCATGTCCACATATTGGTATTTTCTCTGTCAACCACCTCGTCTGCTTTTCCTTCTGTGCCTGCTTTTCTACATGGACAGAAGCAGAGAATACAGAGATTTTGCTGAGACAAGAGCCAGCATCCATCATCAGATGACAGGCACTTGTACTTCTTGAGAGATGAAACCTGGTCCAGCAGAGTACTAATATTTGTAAGGGACACTGTGCTGTGAGGTAGCACACCAGCAGCAGCTGGAAGGCCTCCAGATGTGTTTATACAGAAATGTGATGCTCTCCAGCCCTTGTATTAGGTACCAGAGTGCATTTGAAAATGAAGTCAAATATAGAGTATTTTTATTACAATCAGTGACTTTGGGAATTCTCATTACTTGTAACACTTATTTTTGGTGGTCATTTAGCTTGTGTGGCATCCAGTAAGTGGATGGGAGAAAAAAAAAAGTAGTCAAAGCAGGCAAGTTTTTCTCTGGGCCTGGGCTAGTGAGCCTTTGGCCCAGGGAGAGCACTCTTAATTTGTGGTGTTTGCTCAATATATATGGAATAATGCATCCCCAAAACTGCAGCCCCTGTGGTGCTGGTTCCATGGAGCAGAGTTCTGTGAGCTCAGGGATGTGGCACAGGGAATACTTGCAGGGCTGGGTCTTGTCACAGAGATGGGGATGAGAGATAATACGGTGCAGTCTTGTCCATGTTGCCTTTGGGAATGCTTTCTGGAGGAAACCATCTGTCACACAGCCATTGCACTCTTTTGGGGATACTCTTGGAATGATCCAGAATGGAGACAGAATAAGTGTGAGCTGATCAGGGATTTCAGGTATTCAGCACTGTGGAGAATTGCGCTGTGAAAGTATTTTAGATACAGACAAGTACATTATAGATACATATTCACTTCTCCCTTGTCCGTTGTCCATGCCTATTAGCTTTCAGAATTAAGAGAATGGCAATAACAATAATAATAATAATAATAATAATAGTGATGATGATGATGATGATGATGATGATGATGATGATGATGATGATGATGATAAAACCAAGGGAACTTTTATCTTCCAGTGTGACTGCCTTGCAGGTTTATATCACTGAGAAGCCTCTCAGTGGGGTGAGAAAGAAAGGCTGTGTGGGACCAGGAGTTGTCAGATTCCACACATGCAATTGGAGCACCGGGACTGCAGAGGGTAAATGAACTTCGAGGCCCAAGTGTGTAGAGGGACCAGTATGGCAGATAGGATTGATGGAAAAACAAATGTTCTTTAAGACAACAATTTGGAAAATCCCAATATATAAGAGAGAAAATGAGGCTGTTCAGCAACTGATCTGGGTAATACAGATGGGTTTGGATCTACTCAAAGTTCTGGAGCAAATATTAAGTGAAAGTAAAATATATATTGTTTTGATTTCATAGAATCATAGAATGGTTTGGGTTGTAAGCGACCTTAAAGACCATCTAGTTCCAAACCTCTGCCATGGACAGGGACACCTCCCACTAGACCAGGCTGCTCAGAGCCCCATCCAGCCTGGCCTTGAACACTTCCAGGGATGGGACATCCACATCTTCTCTGGGCAACCTGTTCCAGTGCCTCACCACTCTCACAGTAAAGAATTTCTTCCCAACATCCAGTCTAAACCTACCCTCTTTCAGTTTAAAGCCATTACCCCTTGTCTTATCTCTACCTGCCCTTGTACAAAGTCACTCTCCAGCTCTCTTGTAGGTCACTTTCGATCCCTAAGGATTCTGTAAGTTCTCCCTGGAGCCTTCTCTTCTCCAGGACGAACAACCCCAACTCTCTCAGCCTGTCTTCATATAACAGAGATGCTCCAGCCTTGTGATCATTGTTGTGGCCTCCTGTGGACTCATTACAACAGATTGATGTCCTTCCTCTTTTGGGGGGCCTGGAGCTGGACACAACACCTCAGGTGGGGTCTCACCAGAGCAGAGTAGAGGTGGACAATCATCTCCCTGGTCCTGCTGCTCACGCTGTTTTGATGCAGCCCAGTACACAGCTGGCTTTCTGGGCTGCCAGTGTGCATTGTCAGGTCACATTGAGATTCTCACCCACCAACACCCCCAGGTCCTTCTCCGCAGGGCTGCTCTCAATCCATTCATCCCCCATCCTGTACTTGTGCTTGGGATTGCCCTGACCCATGTGCTGGATCTTGCTCTTGGCCTCATTGAACTTCATGGCTGTATTTGCATGTAATTTTACTCTGTTTCATTAAAATAATAGAAAATAAAAACAGGAATTAATGGACAAATGCATCAATCATAAATTCTGTCCCAGAAAATGACTGTCAACAAAGTCAGGCTTTTTTCAAACACTCAAAAACTAGGAACAGAAATCAGCATTCCCAAAGGTTAATATGACACTTTTCCTCCAGTGCTAGAAAGGGAGTAGGGATTCCCCATACTTCAAGAAATATCTTAAGGAACAAAAGAAAGACAGAGAACAGAAGATGCATTAGGATTACAGTATTGAGATTTGGAAACTGTGTTCAGCTGGACCATAGTATCGACTTCAGCGAACACACTCACAATGAGAATGAGACTCCACTGCTCAGTCAGTCTGGGAAACAGTGTTGAAATCACACCTCATCAGGTAAAACATCTTCAGAGAAAATCCACAGAGACAAAACTTTCTTAAAGAGAGAAAAGAAAGAAAATGAGTCAATGCAAAGCTGCTTCTCAAGGGAGTTACATAAAAAATGAAAAGTACTGAAATGTATGCAGGAACTAGATGAACTGAAGCAATCATGAAAGCAGTAAGACACAATATTGTCATCTCAGGAATGAAATAAAGATTTGATAATAAAAATAAGTGGATACACAATCCACTTTAACACACGGAATTTGAACTTATCCCTTTTTATGACATCTGATGATGCTTTGGATGCTATTGAATTGTGATTCATGTATTCAGAGACCTTTTTATACCATCAAAGGCATTCTTATGAACAAAATAAGCTCTCGGTGAGTCAAAAATGACACAAAATTATTGTTTAATAAATGAAGTTAATCAGCTCAAGGAGGATTGCTCTTACTTGGTTTTTTGTATGTGTCCTTTTTAAAGACATTCTCATTTTATCAAACCTTTCTGGGGTCCCTTCTCTTCAAGCCATAAAAACTGGCAAGGGTAATCTTTGTGTCAAGAATCAGTGACTAAAAATAGTCATCTCAAATTGATAAACTAAAGCTTGCCACTTTTCTTTAAGCTTCCCTCTGCCTCTCTGAGATCAAAACATGGTTACTCTGTGAAGTTTATGGAAGAGAAAAAAATAATAGACCATGTGACCTTCACTGGTTCAATTAACTTTTCGATTAACTTTTTCAATTAACTTTTAGTCTTCTATAAATTTCTTAATATACCCAGCATTTGCCTTCATAGATGTGGAATTACTTATTTTGGTAACTAACTCTGTCAATGCACAGAGTACTGAAACCTATTTCTTAGACAAATCTCTTTAGTCACTGTAATTTTTATTGGTCATCATAAGGCCATATGGAAATTCTTGTGTTCCTTTTCCCTCTGAACAATGTATGTGAAGACAATTTCATATCTGGAGCCATGGCCATGCCAAACAGGGACTAGTGAATCCGGTGTTGTTGTAACACAGTTAACTAGGTGACCTTTTGAATGAAAAATTCTATTTAAATTACTGCCATTTCTCCAGTCCATTTTGGAATAATTTGGCCTCTAATTATTAGCTCAAACAATAGTCTGAGCTATCATTCCATAGTGGATTAGCACCTTCAGATTATAAAGATATCAGATCACCCTTGAAGTACCTGCAGACTTTGTGTCTACTGACAGATATTAAGCAGCCCAAAATCATGGAAATGCTTGAATTAACACCTAAGACAACAGCCACTGTATTCCAGAAAGACAGATATGTAAGAATTACATTATAATTTCAGGACTGTGATGTGCCAAACACTTCCTGAAGACTTTTTCAAGGAGCTAAATTAACCCTTGCACTACTTACTTCACCTTTTAACATAAAGTCCTGAGAGGACATTCACCAAGAAAGGTTTCTGTAAGTGTTTATGGTTTGGGCTTTGCTTCAAAATGATAGAAAAAAAAGATTGAAAGCTCATTTTTTTCCCCTCTCCCACAGTAGTGTTGTTTCATTGGCCTAATCAAGATGAGAAGGCAGTTGTAAATTAATATTTGTCTGGCTTTGACAGTTTGCTTGCTAATTTACTTAGCTTCCTAGCCAAAAGAAGAATAATCCTTTTGCCATGTATGGGAATTTAATATGCCTAAAATCATGGAGTTTAAGAAACACACCTTGTAATGTATATCTCTATGCACATTTTGTTAAAGGACAACAGAAAGAGAGGGAAAGGGCCAGTTATAAGACAGGCCTTTTATGAAAAGTTCTGGATAATATAATTGGAATAGAAACAAGGGGGTCCTATAGAAATGTAACGGAACACTATAAAATTACTCTAAAACCTATGGAGCATTATATCTTTTATATGAAGTTTTTTGAGCCATTGTATAGAATTTAATAGAAGAGGTATCTGAGCTATAGGATGGTAGGGAAAAAAAAAAAAAGGCTGTAGAAAGCATATCGTTTTGTGTTAAATTCCACAGGAGTTTTCCATAAGGGCTGGGCTGTTTCTGAGTGTATCCTGTGCGTGTTTCTTCTCTCTCTCCTCCTGTGGCGAGCTGAACTTTGGTTTTAGTCTGCAGCACGTTCTGAATGCACGAGTAGCCTTTTGTGGGGAAAAAAGAAGATAGTTCTCTGTCTCATTAATCTGCAGATTCATGTGGAAGTCTATGCTGTCTTAAACTTTATTGGCAGGTCACCATGCAGCTGCATGAGCCATTGTGTTTGAGTTCTAAATGGGGATGTACAATAGGCACTGTACCTTCTGGTGTAAAACGTACACAGGAAATCACATACCACTACCATCAGCAACTGAGGTTTTGTATTATTTCAATGGACTGAGGGCCCTTTTTTAGTGCACCAGGGAGCTAAGAAAGTGTACATAAAGGACAGCATAACAGCATCCTTGCCTGAGTTGGTAGAAATGAGAGAAACTACTTTTTTTTGTTTGGTGTTGTTGATGATATCCGAGGCAGGTTGATTATGTATGAGCCACAAACACAAGATTAGTGGTATTATGTTAAAAATATTACTTAAAGAAGGGCAAACAGGTCAGATATTGAGAATTCTCAATTGTTCTTACCACAATATTCAAAACAGCATTTGGAAAGATTGCTGCTGAAGCCAATAGGACAGGAATTGGAAATGACAGAAGGGTCTAAGTTCTTCCAAATTTAGGAAGGAGAAAAAAGTGTCAAAACAGTAATAAACCATAACCAGGTCAACAGGTCTGTCCACATGAGAAAACCAGCATTTAACAGAAAGGTCTCTGAAACTTCTGAAGAACAGAAGATTGGTAGGAAAACATTTTTATGAGAAATAAAATGTGCCTTCCTGTCAGGGAGGAAGGGTGTTGCAGGGTGCTTGAGAAATGGAAAAAAATAGTGCCATTAAACCCCAATATGAATAAAGATCAGGTGAGAGGGGATGTCACCCGGTGGCCTTTGGAACTGTATTTCTGCTGCCTCCTGAAATTATGTTTTCCTGAAACAAAGGAACAGTGTTACGGAAAAGTGGGTGCCAGATACTTTAGGAAAATCAGACACAGTGAAGCGGATAAAAGAGACAAAGACAATAGCAATCATATGCAATAAAGTGAAGGCAGCTGAGGTCTGAGACAAAGGTGAATATTCTGAGCCAGCAAGATGACTGAAGCAGGGGAAGGAAGGAGGGAAAGGTGATTCACAATAACATTTGAAAGACATTGGCTTGAATATTTATCAATGTCACAGCAAACTTAGCTTGGCAGCCTTGGTGGCTGACTTTGTTCTTTCAGTGGTTTCCCACCCTTAAGGTGACAAACAGGAATGTGGTTCGAAGTACAGCTCTTAATGTGAGCCGAATGCAGCAGTTCTTAGGCCCACATACCAATTACAGAGGCACTGTCCTGGCATTTTATGGCTTTTCTATAGACATAGCTGAGGTTTCTACTCGTATCAATATCCTGGATTCAGGAATGTTGCACATTTACAGAAGTGTGGAGGCAACATACAGCAGGACATGCAGAAAATTCTGTGCAGCTTCTTCGAGTACCTCACTTACTCTGAGTATATTCAAATTACAGTGTAGGTCCTATGCCCTGGTCAATGACTCTGCTACATCTTTAGTTTAGAAATAACTGAAATAAGTCTGAAGTGATTATTCCACCTGATTTTTGATGGATACAAAAGTACTCCAGTAATTAATTTTTTTGGCTGATAGCAAAGGTCTAATTTATCGTGCTTTTGCAAGAGTTTCTTCTGCACATACACTATGGTATTCTGAAGAGACTGGTTCCTGAAGGGTAAGATGCAGGGACTGTTAAATATCTTAGAGAAGTGCCCAGTCAATACATTTTGGAGCTCTACTCGATGCTATATCCCAACTTATTCAAAGTTAAAACTGCAGCCTAGCTCATCTACAGGTAAGGACAGAGCAAAGGTCACACTACAAAAAGACAGAAAAAGGACCATGTCTGCCCTTGGTGGCTTTGGTAAAAGTGGAGTTAACTCCAAATGTCATATGGCTGCAACCAAGGGCAGAATTTGGCTATTTGTTTTGAATCAGTGCTATCAATAAAAGTCTGCCAAAAGTAACCAACTGGTAAATATTAATTTAAACAGAAAAATTGGAAGTCAGTTGCACACTGAGTTGCAACATGGGGCCATTCCATGCTGGCAGTAAGAGGATAATGATGCTAAGTGCCAAAAAATACCTGGAAAGCATTACTTCTGTGTGACATCCAATAAAGATGCTGCACACACCCCTACATTTTTCAGCAATTAAATATCTGAAAATGAAAATGCTCTCTTTCCCCTATTCCCCAACTGCAATGGCCAAACTACAGACCAGCAATGCTGCAATAGAAATTTTTCAGGGTGGCCCCTCTGCACAACAGCTGTTTCTCAGTCTGATAGTAGCATCTCCAACCAGCTGCTTCAGTTTGCTTCTGGCTGTCGCTGCTATAGGTTAATAGGAACAGAGGCAAGAGAAGGGCCTAGGCCAGCATAAAGCAGAAATAACAAAATTTTCTGCCAAAAGGGAGTGGGGGATAAGAACTTTAATGGGCAAGCAAACAAAGAATCAGACTGAAGCCTGAGGCGCTTCAGTGTGTTGGCAAGAGACACACAGTCCTGGAACAAGTGCAGCCCAGAGTCTAAATTTGAAATGACTGTGGGGCCTCCGTGCCAATAAAGTTTGGCTCTGTGCATACATGTGTGCATGTATCTCTATATCCCCACACCAAATATGTAGTTGTGATAATCACGTAGTAAATTACAGAGCCATATGATGAACTGCATGTGCCTTAGACCACCTCACCTGCCCCCTGCCAGCTAATCCATCTCTATTTGGATTTGCTCTGTCATTACAAACCAAGGCTTTAATCCTGCAAACACTTACGTGTATACTTAACTTTAAGCACTGGAACAGTCCAGTTGAAAACAAGTTTGGCTGGGTGTAATTTCAGCTTTGACTCTACATATGATTGTAATCCTGCTTTCTACATTCAGTGGTAGCAGTTTGGGCTTGTGATTTCTTTTAGCTGGTAGGACAACACCTCTGGCACTTACTGCTGTTTTGCTGTGTGCTGAGGATAAATCTGTGTTATTCCACTGGCTTCAATAGTGTTACACCAATCTACAGCACCTAAGAATCTGCCCTGTTGAGAAACGAAAGTCGTGAGGACTACCAGACCTAATCTACAAATCTACACAAGGTATCAGTCCAAGCATAAAACAAGGGCGGGGTGCAAGTACCAGATTTCTCATCCACACAAGACTGGGGATGCAGGCGGATGGTGTGGCTCTGCTGTGAGATCTATCCACCCACCCTCGTTTCATGAATGTAAGGAAGGTCTTGCAGAGCTTCTGCCACCTGCTCTCTCATGGCTTCAGCTCCAGATTTTCTCTCTGTCCCCTTCCATAAACTGTGCAGAAAACAAAGAGATAGGTGGCAGAGGAGAAATGTAATTTTATACTGCAAAATAACATTCATAAGTCACACAAACACTAAACCCTACAAATAATGGATCTGTCCTTTAGGGACAGTCCTTTCCGTGTCATTGTCTGGTACTTATGTTGTTGTTCATCTAACTAATTACTGCTTTGAAAGGTATAGTCCTGCTGTCATGCCTAGATTAGCAGCAAGTGTTTGGCCAGCTACTTTCTTGTCACAGTTGATAATTATTTAATGAGTTCTGTTCTTCCCTAGGAAAGCAAGATTGGGATAGAATTGGACTTATTTTATCACAGTAGCATTGCTGCGCCTGTTGGCAGGTTTGACAGCGACAGCACTGGATTTCAGCAAGACAGAAGAAGAAGAATTTCCATAAGTAGTTCCTGAATCAGTTGGAAGCAATGAGGAAATTAATAGTAATGAGTGAATCTCAACAGATACTTACTCATTACTGTGTTAGCTGCCAGTCCTTTCCTGCAGCTGTAGCCGTGCTGGAAGCTGGGTGATGCTCTTAGCTAAGAGAAGAGCCACTGTAAGTTAGTACAATGTGTTGCTGAAATGGGAAACCTAACTTCAGGTTCCTCCATCTGCATGGGGCCACTGAAGTCACCTTTTTTTTTCAGTGGACTTTTTTTTTTCTGGTTATTTATCTATTGATAAATAAAGGAGTGTCATGACAGGACTACAAGGGCCCTTCCTTCAGATTAGTGGTCTAAAAGAACATTTGGAGCAACAAAGGCAGGTAAAGAAACTCTGTGCTGAGATCAGGTTAGAACAGCACAGTCAAAGCCTTATTGTACATGTAGCTACCTGCTGCAATGGGGTGTATTTTAAAAACTCTGTGGTACCTGTGCCCAGTTATTTTCCCTGCCTGTCAGGAACTTTTCAGAAATAAATGGAAAACTGTATCTAAAATGTTAAATCCTTGAAATCTGATTACAAGAAAAATGTAAAAAAATACATGATCAAATTAAAGATGATATATTTTTTAAAAATTTCTGAATATATTTTAATTCAAATATCTTAAAAGTTTCAAAGTCAAAGCATTTGGGCTAATTTTAAATACTTTCTCTTTGTTAGCTCTTTACTTCAAGGAAAAATTGGGAAGAAATTTTATTCCGTTTCAGAACAGGGAAAACGTCAAAAAGGTAGATTTTCCCAGAAAACAGAAACTTGTTTCTGCTTACCTTTACTGTTTCCCCTCACACTGAGTTGTGTTTTTCTTCCTAAAGCTGTACAAACTTCCTGATTCCTCAAGGCCATAAAGCATAGGGATCTTTTTTTTAAGGTTACAGATTAATTTTGAGCTCGAGTGCAGTCCATTCCCTTATCCTCTTTCTCTCCAAAACATGATTCACCTGGGCATGTACGAGGTACAAAGACGGGGTGTTTCTGTCACTTGATTTCCCTGGAAATGGCACTGAGTCATCAAGTACCCAGCACCAGACAATGCCATGATGTCCTATATTGAAGTGCCTTCTATATGGCCACATCACTCAGGACAGCAGCGGTAGCCAGACAGGGAGAGGTTGGTTTGTCTGAAATAAATGACCTGAGGACTGCTGGTCTCAGCAAACTGCTCCTATAAACAGCAGGAGCAAGTGAACTCTGAAAACATAAGAATTTCGTGTTAAGCAAGCACCCCCAGTAATGATAATAAATAATAATAAAATTTTTCGAAGCATACAAAATGGATGCCTGGATTTAAAAAAAAAACCAGTATTTTTAATATTAAATCTAATATTTTTCCAAGCAAGATGGTTTCTTAACCATCATATTTTCCAGATTTTCCCATGTCTGTTTTCCATTGTCTTTTTTAAACACAGATCTTGCGTTTAAAATGGTCTAATCCTTAAGTTACCAAAACCAGAGAGGAATTCCTGTATTGACTCCAGTGGCTTTTGTATCATGTCAGAAGTATGGAAAGCAGTTGCTTTCTCCTCATAGTCTTTGTCATAAGTTCTGTAAAATGTATCCTGAGATGGTAAACAGAAGTTTTTCTGGGAAAGCAAATGCAAATGTAGTAAGTGACAAGCATATATATGCTAAAAGGGGATTAAAATATTTAAGTAATCTGTGGCAGAAATCATTCTTGGTTTAATTTATGTTCCTCCTAGGAGGTGTGGATTCCTTACCAAGAGCTGAAGGCTGTTCTGACAGTGGCACACTGGATCGTTCTCCAAAGGACAATGAGCAGATCACACAATACATTCATGGCTACAAACAACGCCACTGCTGCAGGTCAGTGATCAGCACTTTCACTTTTTCACAACCACGTGTCAACTAATAATGTAGAAGTAACGATTTACTAGCAGTTCTATCACTACATTTACCTCAGGTGTAAGATTTATATGTATTTTTTTGCTCATGCTACTGGAGATGGCACCACAATGGGCATTGTTTTCTGTTAGCAAGCACATACACCAATTTTTGGAGGGGTTTTCTCTATGCTGGTAGAATAACTAAATTATGTTCTGTGCTGATTTATTTGCAAGATAATGCACAGGGTTGCTGAGAAGAGATTCCATGTCAATGAGGTTGTTGTTTTTGCAGTTAAACACTGGAATTTACCTTTTTCTATACACAGGTTGGTATACAGGGCAGTGATTTCATTGTGGATGCCATTTTCATTGCAGATAACCAGTTACTGAGTTACTCCTGAAAGGCGAGGAGGTTTCAAGTGATTCAATTCTCTCTTTACCTCCCTAACTTGATATATCCTATATTAAACTCACTGTCATCCCAAATGAGGACCATGTCATCAGGGAAAGAGGTTTACCTGGTTAGCTTGACATGTCCTAAAATTATATCAAGGATTTGGATAACCTGTAAGTTACGGAAGTAAGGAAGCAAGGGCATTCCTATCTCTGATAAATCCTTTACCCTTCCTTCCTGCCTGACTGGCTGAGCTATGCCACGATAATTGCAGAAGGGATATAGCCCCAGAAAGGAGCCATCTGTGCAAGATAAGGCACTGAACAAATTCTAAATCCCCTCATCAGGGGAGAGTTTAGGGCTGAGTTTGAATCTGATCTTTACAGTCGCTTTCAAATGTATGAATATTTTCACTATAAGTTACAATAAGATGTGAATGTCCCCGTGTCCAGATGGTGCTAATGCAAGTCCCTCTTGCCTTCTCCAGTAAATCTATCCCCTCCTTACCTTCTCTCACTTTTGGCATTGTGGCAGAAGAGTTTAAGCCTGTTACGGCAGGTCTTGCCAGGCAAAGTCTGCAGGAAGTTCACCCACTGAAGATATCATAAAATTAAGGGGCAACTGCAGTTTTACAGGGAAAAGAAAACAAGAATCATGAGTGGTTAGAATGAAATCCTTGTCTGCCCTGCACCAGTGCAGTATGACTCCCAACAGTATGTTTTGTATGTGTGAAAATCAAAAGGACTTCTGTTTGCAGAAGAAATACAGGGAAAAGGGAAGAAGTAGCTAATTGCTCTGTGGATAAACTAATTAGGAGTGCAAAATGCAAGTGGCAATAATGCCCTTTCATCCAAGATATTCTCATTTTATTTTGAACCCAGCGTGCATCTGGTGAGGATTTAAAGCACTGCACATTTACTCATTTGACAGGGGTGAATGACACAAAGTCAGCATCTTGTGATCAACAGGAAAGGAAAAGAAAAGAAGAACACGCATTATTCTGATGTCATCTCCCATTGTTATTGTTGTTGTTCCTCCAAATAATGGAATTCTGGAAGCAAGACCATAAATCTCAAAGCTCAGCATTGTCTCATTTGGAGATCAAGGTCCTTGTTGCTGATTGATTCATGCATTTTTCATTTGGCTAGCTAATATCCTTTAAATGGAACAGACACTTAGGCAGTGAAACCGGAGCTATTCTCCCCTCCCCTCAGAGGATGTAGTCTACAAGTTAAGAAATTTCTCAGATTATTTTGGTAGAAAATATAATTTGTGGAAAACAATGAATATTATTTGCCTCAAAAGTCTAACATTAATTTTCTTGGCAATGAGCCTGATGCTAGCGTGCATTGAGAGCACTCAGCTTTTAAGGTTAGGTTGTGATACCTTTTTCAAGTCATGTAATACCTAATTCCTTGAATTATCCCATTGAAATGAAGTATTAAGACATCACTTGACACAGAAAACAGTATCACAATCTAACCCTTAATGAAATTTGTAGAAGCTGAGTGTCCTCTAGAAAAATGAGTCCATAATCCATATTTTTATGGGTATGTTCTGCCTTCATTTGTAATCTTTAGACAGATGCATGGTCATGGCACTGATGTAGCTGCCTATGTTTCACTACAACTTTGATAATTTTAAAGCTGTCTGAGATTGTACAGAGTATAATCACAGAAAACTGCATTTTCTTCTAAGTTTCAAATGTTAATTTTTATATAAACAGGATGAAGAATACATTTTTTAAAATAGCTGTTCAGGGATCACAGAACTCACTGTGATGTGGGATGAAGAGAGGGTACAGACAGCTTTGCTCTAAGGAGTTATTTGTTTTTTCTTCAGGCCCTTAGGTAAATTCCAGTTTATCTCAGGCTTACGATATGAATCTCAATGCCTCAATGAGTGCTGATGTCTTTCCTCTTTGATCCTGCTTTAGTTCTGGCCACAGCTCTCTCAAAAACTCACCTTCCTGGTAAATATCAGGATTTCTCAACATTCCTTTGCAGTGGGATTACAGTTATCACAAGTAATAATTTTTCTTCCTGCTTTAGATTCAAAAGTGTTTGTTGAACCTGTACTACCTCCTAAAACACAGCCAGAAAGATACTTGGATTGCTGCTAAGCACAAGCAAAATCTAAGAGGAGTGTGCAGTATCGGGATCAAAATGGCAACTCCAATACCTCCATCCATTTGATAACAACTGCGTGATGGAAAATGCTACTGTATCCGAAGTATCCCTTTGTATCTATCCAAAGTAGCCCCTTGCCATTCATGTTTCTGTTTGATTCCCTCTAAAAGTTGCTTACAATCATGAAACTCCATGTCTTATGGCACATTGAGTGATTTTCCCTCAGAACACAGAGCATTGGAATTCCCAAAGGACCAGTGCTCACCCTTCCTGAGCTGGGGCTTGGGCTCAGGATGACTCCAGAGTGGTCAAAAGGAGGTGAGGACGGAAGTGATAATGGGCTCCTGGTAACCCTTGGAAAAATTTGAAGAAACCCATGGGTAACTCCCTTTCCATGGAAGAAAGGACATTGCCTAAATGCCTCCTAAATGCCTGCTTTCCTGGACATAGTGGGCTCCTGGGAACTGGGCATTGGCAGCTGAGATGCACCCTTGTTTCATCTGGAAAAAAACCAGAGCAGCAGTGAGGAAAACATCTGAAAGAACTTTCCATCAGAGTTAATTGAGTCACCAAAAGAGAAATCTGACAAGACAAAGAAGGGAACAGTGAGAGGCCTGCATAGTGTGAAGAGGGAATAATAAGTTAGAAGGAGCTGTGTGAAATGCTGAAATTGTGTGACTCTTCCTCCTGGTGGCAAACATCCCACTAAAAAAAATTAAAATATATGATTCTGGACTAGAGAAATAACTCACAGTTACAGGTTATATCTGTAATTAAAGGAGAAGGAACATGACATTTAAGCTGAGAATCGAATGTATAGAAAGAATATATTGAACATTCTGCATTATCATTCCAGGCATTCCTTGAGCTCAGAGCTTTGCTGGTTGAGGTAGATCCTTCTCCACATGTTGAAAGAAAAACACCCATGGGACAGGGAATATTTTCACACCTGAGCAGAGTTCTTACAGCAGCATTTTCTGAGGGTTTTCTGAGCAGAAAGAGGGACAAAAGGATCTGACCTTTTTCCTGCTGGACTGCAAAGGTTGTTTCCTGCACTGTCAGAACATCACATCTGATGTTGCATCTGTGCTGGTGTTTTGGGAAAGATTGTTATTCTGGTGGATACTGGAAAATAGATTAAATTCTTCTGGAAGCCGTGGACATTTTCTATAAAAATGAAGTGCTAGAGAAGAGTTTTGGGTTTCTTTTTATTTTTCTTCTTTCTTCTTACTTTGCTCCTCCCTGAATTTCCTTCCAGGTAATTCTCTGAACATCATTAATAACTTCTCATGTCATTTGTTGATTCTTTCTTTATGCTGAGGAGAAATTGGGGGGTTTCCAGGCCTCAGTTCCACGAACCATTTAAGCACACATTTAAATGCTTCTCTGTTCAGGCACAGAACTGAAACACCTGCTTTGATCCTGCAAGTACATGTTTAAGTTTACAGCAAATAAGGTGAATAAGGACTTCAGGATTGGGTCTGAACCCTGTGGAAACCCAGTGGAAAAACTCACACTGGCACCAGTAAACCCCTCAGATTACTACCTCCCTTGCTGAGTGTTGCAATAAATAGTCCAACATCATTTTTGTATTTTTGTAGGAAGGTAAGGGGGGAGAGGGTAGGATGACAGGGAGCTGTGTGGTGGGTGTCAGGCCCTGCTGGCCTCCAACACCGGTATTCACTCCTCCATGGTGCAGCCTGAGGGAGAAACCCTGCAATAACAAATACACCTGTGCAAACACCCTTGGTTTCATGTTTTCTTGGGGTTACTGTAGCAATAGCAATGTAGCATAAAAGAAAATACCAAGCTAAGCTCCGTGGGAACCTGCTCTGCCTGGTTTCAGTGAGGTAAACATTAATGCTAGTGATATCTTTTGGCTTTAGGTGAATTTTTATTAATGCACCATGGGCATTTGGGAAGCTGAAGAATTAGCTGCTGCAATTAATGAGATGTAAGATACCACAAATTGGTCTTTAAACCTAATTTTCTTGGTTTCTAACTTTGATTTTATAAACCTTGTTTGGCAATGTTCTTATGGCCTTTACTCCTGAAACTATAGATCCTTCTGGAGCTTCTCTAACCTATGCTTTAGACTTTCTGGTCCATCCAGAGGGACTTAAATGCAGTGCAATAGGTATTTCTAGATGATCTTCAGCCCCATCTCCACATTGTCTATTTCCCCTGTATTCCTTCCGTATGGGTTTCCAGCAGGGAATTTCCTGTAACTTACTGACATCATCTAGAATTTTGCACTGATGAATTTCAACATTCTTCTTCTCATCCATCTTCTCCATTGGTTTGAGCATAGATGAAGTACTCCCTGCCTGGAGAATTCCCTGGGAGGACCAGGGCAGAAGGGTTTGTTCTTGCTTCACTTTAGCAGCCTATAAATATCAAGGAGCAATTCCTTTGGGGACAGTATTTTCTGTGCTTGGTGACAATTCAGACAGCTGGGACAGAACTGGCAAAGCCTTTGGCATACTCATATTTTTCTGCATAGGTTCCAATCCATTTTCAGGCTCCGATAATTCCAAACCACCTGAAATGGGTTTCAAACCAGGGCCAAAAATGTAAATTATCCAGCTCAGTCAAACACGTTCAGTGAATTATGAGGGTTGAACTATGTGAGAAAGATTTCTTTGTGGATAGTTGAGACTTGAAAAGAAAGCCCAATATGAAGAAAAAAGTTAGGCAAAAGGTACAAGGCCAGATGATGCTACTCGAATGTATTTTAATTCTATCAAAAAGTTTCCTTAATTGCTTTTTAATCAAATGCTTCTGTAATCTGTTTGCTTTAATCAGATCCCTTCCAGTCTTCCTGTAAAGGCTGGAAATCTGAGTAACAACTTGATGTGTGGCCCTGACTGAGAAAAGCATCTGTTTTCCCAAAGAGCCACAAAGAAGACTTAGACCCAGCACTGCCTCTTGGTGTGTGCTGACCTGTCAGCTTCCAGGGTTTGGTGGTTCACTTGAAACTTCAGCTGCAGGACACTGATTTCATTCTGCTTTCCTGAAAGCCTCTGGGGCTCAGTGCAAACACAGATTACTCCAAGCTTAGCTGTGAGACTTTGCTTCAACCTCCTAGCAAATGGACAGCAATTTTCCACATGCCTTTTCAACACTCACGTGGCTTCAGTTTCCTTGAGGAGGGGATGAGTTGTTCATCAAGAAGAGCACAAAGAATTAGTATTTGCTTCCTCACCCTTATTTCTACTAGCGAGGCCAGGATTGAGGTAGTAGTTGGCAAATAACTGTGAGGCCAGGACTGAGTCAGGAGTCAACAAATAACTTGCAGGATGTTTTTCTGGGATCTTGCTCACATTTACTGCCTGGAGCACTAAAACCACGATAAGAACTAAACTACTCTTAAACCCAACAGCTGATATAAAGTCCTAATATGAAACTTGCTCCCTAGTGTTTGTGAGAAGTGTCAGCAGATCTCTTTGAGGTTATGAAGAGGATCAGTATTGAGTTGAACACATTCCATTTCCACTTCTGTCTGTGGCCACATTAAAATCTAAACCTATACCTATTTAAAAGCATGCCACATATAAGCACCATTATATGGGGATTACTGTGATGTTATTTTGCCACTTGAGGAGATTCTTAAACCTGTACAGTGAGAGTTTTGGGACGGAGCTTTACAGTTTGGTTCTGTCGTTGTTCTGTCTGTTCTTAGCAGTGGCTTGTCGGCAGATCCAGTGACACACTGGCTATTTTTCTATGTGGCAAAACAAGAGGTGCCAGCGAGGGCTTCCCAGCACCGGTACTTTGGGCACATTTCATTAATTAGTGGGGAAGTACCAGCCCTGCTGTCTTCCCCCGGCCCGGGTCACCTGATGCTCCCATGTCCTGTTGGGCAGTGCCCCCTTCCCCAGCTGGCCTGCTCTCGGCATCACGGCAATTTCCTTCATTCCAGGACGATTTTGGGAGGAGATCACACCAACAGAAAGCAGCTGGAAGGTGTCTGCTTTGTGGCAGCGGGAAGGTGGATGGTGATGCCGTGGGTAATGGGATGGCTCGATGCCCCGAGGTCGCAGCGCAGGTTGGGTGCAGGCAAC
This sequence comes from Pachycephala philippinensis, assembly GCA_013397055.1. Lineage (NCBI taxonomy): Eukaryota > Metazoa > Chordata > Aves > Passeriformes > Pachycephala > Pachycephala philippinensis. The sequence goes on along the minus strand of VWZT01008680.1, from coordinate 316,818 downwards.
CCCAAATTCACGCTCTGCTGCGAGGCTCGGGACTGCGTTTTATTATCGCTTGCTGACATCTGCTGGCAGCGCCACGAACTATTTCGGAGGGACACGAGCGTGTCATTAGGAGCAAGCTCCTTGCTCCGAAGCGTGTCAGCAGCTTCTCACACTGTCTTGGGAGAGCCCAGAAATGGGGGGATTGCAGGCAGACTGTGGTGCTCCTTGGCCGTGCTGGGTCCGCTTAACGCTATCCCTTTCCTGTGTTTGAATAGCGAAACTGTAGCGGGATGCTCTGCTTTGGAAGGAGTCCATGGCCAGTGCATCCATCCATCCATCCATCCATCCATCCATCCATCCATCCATCCATCCATCCATCCATCCCACCATCCATCCATCCATCCATCCATCCATCCATCCATCCATCCATCCATCCATCCATCCATCCATCCATCCATCCATCCATCCATCCATCCATCCATCCGTCATTTCACTCCAGCCTCCAACCATTTCACTCAAGATACCAGGAATGTAAATAACATGCTCAAGGCCAAAGGGTGAGTTAAAGACAGGGTACAACTCCAGTTGTTCTTTGACCATGTGCCTTTAAGGGCCTTTATAGGCACCAGCAAATGAAGGCTGGAGTGATCCCTGGCTGTTGCAGGAGTTGTTGTGGTTGTCCCCGTTGGCTGGGTGAGTCAAACTGAAATGAATAATTGCAAATCATAGAACCATAGAATGGCTTGAGTTGAAGGGACCTTAAAGATCATCTAGTCCCAAAGCCCCTGGCATGGGCAGGGACACCTTCCACTAGACCAGGTTGCTCAGAGTTCCATCCATCCTGGCCTTGAACTCTCCCAAGGATGGGGCATCCACAACGGACTCTAAGCCGCATTAGGAGAAAGGGCCAGGTGTAGGATTTCTACACAGGTATTCAGGTTATTTTTGAGCAGATCTCTCTGGTGTTTCAAATTAGTGCTGCCTCAAAGTATTTATCTGGAAATGTTTCAAGCAGTTATTTGTCCTTAACATGCCACTTAGGAACAAAGCTGTTTGTGGCCCAAGGGAATAGGAGTAAGCATTACTTTTCATGTGCACCTCGTGTCCGAGTCCTCAGGGCTGTACATAGCACTGTAGGCTTTTACTATGCCCTGGAAATCACATGGACACTGCTGACATAGTGTTGTGGCCTTCTGCTATCTTGCATAAATGCCATTTTGGGTGGCTCATGCTCTAGGGTGGCCTGGAATTAAGAGCTGCATTAAAAAAAAAAAAAGAAGAAAAGCAAAACTGTCTCAGGTGGAAAAAAAAAAATTGATGCAGGAGAAAATACTCATTGGGAATCCAGGGCCCCTTTTACCTTACTGTGCTCTTTTTCACTGAGCTGGAAGAAAATCAAATTAATCACCTTGATGTACATTAATACACAGATGGTAATTGTGTCATTTACTGTATCTTAAATGCTGGAACTGATTAGCTTTTATCAATCCTCTGAGCACTCTAAGAGGACGAGGCACCTAGTAAACAAAGACGAAGTATTCTTCTCTGATAGAAGTGATGAAAGGAGGGACTATTTAAAAGGGATAGGATTTTACAATGCAAAATGAACAGTTAGCTTGCTGGCCATGAAAGCGTGTAAAAGCAACTCAAGTTTAGTAGCTATCTAAAATCCTCCTACACTTCAGCTCATGTATGGGTACTGGGAATTATTTCTTTGTTTTTAATGTGTTGATGAACAGCTAAAAATAGCTCTGTCCTATTCAGAGTTTACACATTGCCAAGAAAATAGAAGTCAGCATTGCAAATCACCAAAGGAAAAATCCAAAGGTCTGCACCAAAGAGAGGTGGGGCCAAAATATTCCCTGAATACCAGACAGTGTGGATTGATATATAAGCACTTCTGGCCATTCCTATCAGAAATGATGCACTGTGTGGGATTCACTGATCCAAGCCAAATGACAAACACAAAGAAGTCACATGAGTTGTGCAAAGGAAGCTTTCAGTGTTCTCAGAGCTTAGGGAGTCATCTTTTTGGCAGGCGTGTCTGAATTGCATTCCCAGAAAGAATACACTAAAGCAGGAGCTCTCCACAGCTTCTGATTTGTAACCCTTGAAAATGTTTCTGCTGAATGTTTAGGTGCTTGCAAAAGAAAATAGAACTATTAGCAGTATACTTTTCTTAGGCATTCCTTAGAAATAACTCACAAATCTCCTAGGGTTTTTTAGCTCATGTTAGAAACCCTTACACTAAAGCCCAAGTATTAGTAAAAAGAATTAAAATCTTTCTTATGTGCAGAGCATACAGATGATACAGACTTGAAATTCCTGATTTCATGAAGAAATGTTGTAGGAATGTGTTCAGAACACTATCTGAAATGCTTAAATAAATATGAAACCAAGGAGAAGAATTGATTAATAATTAAGGGAAGGAATATGCTTCCTTTTGACACTTAACTAGGAGATGGCACACATGTTTTGGACCAGGTAGATATGTGGACAGCTTATGTACATGGCAGGAAGAAGTCATAACACTGTATGCCACAGCTGGGGTCTCTCTGAAAGATAGTAATCCTAGAAGTCCTTTGGGCCTGGGGTGGTTGTGCCAAGTGGGCTTACTTAGAGCTGCCCTTGCATGCCAAATTTTAAGGATTGTCTCCCAACTGACAGAGAATTGAGACGAGGAAGATATTGTGGCTAACACCATGCAGACCTTTTGGCAGTGATGGTGAAGAGATGCAGGCTTCTTGGTTCCTGCTAAAATTCTGGCTATTCACTCTTCTGCTAGCACAAGCCATGAAAGGGTGAAATGCCAAGTACTAATCCAGAATTTTAAGACATAATTCAGGGATTTCTGTATCAAACGGTCACTGCCTAATGAGAATGGCAGTTTTATTGTGTTCCAAAACAATTGCACAATTGTGTGTTTTATTTTCCACATCAGATAACTACATTGTTTGCAAAACCACTGTTATAATGCAAAATGGGGACTTCACTTTCACTAAAATAATCTGGAACTACACGATTAAAACTCCCAAAACAACTTTACCCTGCCATGTTACAGCTATATACCTGCTGCTAGACTTGCAAATGACCCATTTCCAGTAGGGTAGAACACAGAGTGGAAATGATGCAGATTCTCACATCTGCAATGTTTTGTATCACAGTCAGCAGTGATGATGTTGGGTATTTTTCCCCATTCACTTCTGCTTCTCAGTAGAATTTGCTTTAAAAGTCAAAGTTCAGTGAAAAGTAGAAATAAATAGTGGAGAGACTGCTGAGGGAAGTTGACTCATTGTCACTGTTAGAGAAATGATTTGTCATGGGTTTTTTGCCTTGCTTGGTCTCTTTTTTCAGGCAACTAACTATCTGGATAACAGAGGAAAAAGCTCCCATTTCAAGAACTGACACTGTTGCACATTACTTTAAATGTGCAGAGGACACACGCAGAAAGCCCACTTCTAGACCTGCTGTCCATTTAAAATACATTATCCATTCTTCTGCTACTGCCACATCCTCTCAGTATCTTTTTCAGTCACTTCCCATAATTCAGACTCGAATGCTTTCCAAGCGTGTTTCTCACAGCCCAGTGTCACAGTAACCCCCTCTCAGGCAATGTTCTGGCTATGATGAGGAACCCCACAGGCAAATCAAGAGTTAATGCCCCCCCCCACCCCCACCCCCCAGACCAGCCAGGGGCCCTACAGCTGCTCGGAGCTGCCAAGCAATTAGGCTTGTCAACATCCCTCAAATAAACTCCGGCAGTATTATCAAACCCCATTGTTACCTGATCCCCCAGAGGCTGGGGAGGCTGTTCTATCAGGACTGCAAACTGCAAAGAGCCATGTCTGTTTTCTCTTTTTTTAATTCTGAATGACCCATCCTTTACTGGGTGGAACTGAATCTCAAGAAAGACGTATCTTTTGGGAAAGGATTAAACCTCTACTGTAATACAAGTCTGGTGGGAAATCATGGTATGTTTTACCCAGGAACCACATTCAGCACTTCCTTGTGGTTTTGCCTCAAAGCAACAGCCTGCTTCAGTGGGCTACCTTAAAAATAATGGGATGCAAGCTGCCATCTTAAGGAGAAAAACGTTGCCAGAAAAGAGTATTTATTGTTCCATCTAGGGTTGCTACCTTGGAAATACAAAACCCAAGTCACTTCAGACAAAGGCCTGCTGTGCAGGCACAGATCAGTCTATGTGTGGGCCAAACTGGGCAGTGTGATTGGAAAGCAGGCAGATAACAGCCCTACCTGAAGCCAAGGATGTGTTTGGAGGACTGAGTTCCAGGTTCAGTAGTGTCACAATAAGCCCATGTATTTACAGAGACACACAAAGATGACAAACCCACAGTTTTTCCTTGAATACATCATTTTTAGCTTTCATTTTTGTTCAAAGATGGCAAAAATTTGATCTGAATTAAGCAACACAGTTTTGTCCACCTGAAACTACAACTCAACTAAAACAATTGCCCTAAGCTGACTTTCTGATCACTCCAGTTATTTTGCATTTTGAAGTCTGTTGCTCTGGGGCCGACAGCAAGTACCACCAGTGGGACAGGGAGGTGGGACTGCCATGCCAGCACAGTTTTGTTGGAATGGATAAAGGGCAGTGATGTAGCAAGGACTTAGGAAAAGGCGCAGCAGTACCAGACTTCCCTCAGAGACAGACAGTACCCAGGGACAAAGACTGGCAAGCCTTGTGGCTGGATGAGTGCCAGGCATCTCCTCCAGGAAGGGACTTCAATTATGAACATTTAAGGTGAAATATTTTTGGTTTTTAGTAAAGCATAGTATGTTTTGCTTAGAATGCCTTGGGTTTGGTGCCATTTTTAAGAGCAAGTAACTATAAATTCTTTCTACAAGGCTGAACAATTGCACACACAAGCTGATAACCACACAAAAAAAAGCCTTTCAGCATCTAGGGTTTCTTTTCATTCAAAATCCAGAATTTCAATGTAAATCTTCATTTGGGTTGAAAAGCATAAGGTTTTACTGGCCACAGGCAAAATATGAAGTGAGATGAAAAGATGCCTGGTACAGAGGAAAGATGATCTTGCAAGATGGAAAATACCCAGGACACAAAACTCCTCTCTCTCTCAATGCACATATAATGCCCTATGCATTCAGGTGGATAAGCTTTACGTTAGCATGAGCATTGCTACCCCTTTTACAGGGGTATGGAGAGGCTGACCCTTTAATACAGAAGCCATGATTTATTCACTTTCATTGTACCACGATGACTCTCAGTGTTCAAATATGGTTTTTTCCACATATGAGAAATGATATTGTATCAAGGCCAATGCTGAACTGCAAACTGATTTCCCTTCCCTACCCAAACCAGTTTGTGTTATTTGTAAATCTAACAATAACAAAGATTCAAAGGTCTATTACTCAGCGTCTCTTGATTTCCCTGTTTTATTTTGTGCCCCTTATCGATACTCTTCAGAGCTCAGGGCTGAGGCAACATAATGGGAGCCTGGAGACATTGTCTGCATCTCAACTAGGGTCTTGGCATTTGGTAACAGCACCAGGTTGTCTTTTTTTTTCTTTTCAGAGCAAAACAGCTGGTGAGTATTTGAGGGTGTGCTGGTGGCAGAGAACTTGCAGTAGAACTGGCTGTGACTTCTGCTGCAGAAGCAGTTTCAAGACACTAGCACTGAGCAGAGAGGCATGACAGAGAAATAAGACAAAATGCAAAATATGCTTTTTTTCTGTTGATCAGGAGTTACAAATTTTTCAAAAGGCTCAGGGTCTTTTCAGATGCTTTCTTCCACATTATGTACATCTCTTACATGACTGAACAAAGTCTTCCCCTTAACCTGCAGCCTTCTTTCGTTTAAGTTTTCTGAAACACCTTGCTATTATAGTGATAGAAGTGATAATTCATCGTTATTTAATGATGAATTCACTGACATGTCAATAATGTTTATCTGATTACTTTGGATGGTGAAGAGGGACTATAAGAGCTTGAGGGAAAAGCCCTGTTTGTTTCTAATGCCTCAAGAGGTATCGTTTCTGAAAGAAGGACTCTCTGTAGAAGGGATTTTTTTACTGGGCTTGGCAGATACATATTCGTAAATGTGCACATCAAACGCACATTAATACATTATTCACTCAGTCACTCAGATGAACTGACACATTTATTTAATCCTAAAAGACATTATAGTCCAGATCGACAGTACCAGTATTAATGGGAGACTGAAAAAATTGAATATTTGCTTTTCTTACTGTACTTTATACCCTCCTCTAAAATTTTAACTCTTGGCTTTATTATTCGTAAATCTTATTCATCCATTACACAACAAACTGTTCATGCTGCAGCAGGTAGATAAATAAATGCAGATTCTTACTTTAAAAAGGTAAAATTTAGGCAGAACTCTTTTACACTGAAGTGCATGGACATGCACATCCACATGCAAACCCTAAATATTTATGTTTCTAAAGATGCCACTATTAGGTTTTATAAATAGCAGGGGAAGCCCAACTTGAAAAAATTCAATTCCAGTCTGTCTGATACAAAGGACAATAATCTAAAGGAACNAAAAAAAAAAAATTATGCATATTGTCTATAGCTATACTGGAATATTATTTAAAATAGTGTGAATCTGGAAAAGCTCAGCAAAGGAGAGTGCAGTGGCTCCAGATGAATGTTAACATTAGCAACTGCCCAGTCAAGTCTGAACAACTCCCCAGCACTGATCATTCCAAAGCAATTCTGAGATGCATAAATTTCTCTGTAACAGACAACATATTCCAAAGCCTGTGCAAAATTACCTACCCACACATTCATCAAAGTGCACGGTGAACTTTCATAAATCTCCTGTTACTTTTCCTCAGCTCTTTTTTTCTTGGCTGGTAGGAGTCAGAGAGGATTTTTTTCCTTTCAACATTTCAGTATTTGATATTACACCAAGGCAGGGTGCTGCCTGCACATTGGGTTAGTTTATGCAATACACTATAAAGTACAAAAATGACATGACAGAAAGGAAAAAAAGAGTTTTCTAATGTCTAACCTGAAAAAGAAAATGTGAGCAGCAAACCCGACCGCAATTTTTATTAGGCAATTAAGCTGATTGCTTTTGTGAAGTGGCCACAAACTTGAGTTACCTGCAGTCAGTTGGTGAGCTCAGGGGTTTGGATCCCCACACATCTCAAGTGCAGTAGATTCATACACCTCAGCTTTGATACTTCCCATGGTTCAGCTTAAAAAAACCCACACACGGTAAACAACTGTTCTGTCTCAGTCATTTATCCCTCAAACACCATTGTCAAGGGGCAGCAAAGCATTGCTGAGGAAAGGTCTATGTAAGAATATTGCCAGATGGATTTGTGTAGAAATGGATAATTAAGTAATGGCCAATTAAAATACAATCTGTAAATCTAGTAACAGGAAAAATAAATTGTTAAGATAGATCTTAATTAGTTTTCCATTTGAAATATTTTTCTCCTAATAAAAAACTAGTATATTTTAATCTCAAATCATAGTTTACTCTTTATGTTTCCATCTCTGTAGAAAGCTGTATGTCAATTGGCATGCAACCACATATACATTCATATATATACTTACTGAATAACACTGCAAAAAAAATGGGACTTAGTTTCTGCGCAAAAACCTATAGGAATGTGTGCTGTTCAAAAAGGTAAATCTGCAACAGAAAGATACTGCTAATATAGAAGAAAATGAGACTTAAACTATCCTCAGCAAACATCACTGGTAAAGCTTCATTAGTATGTATTTTCACATAATTCAATTAGCCAAAATACATACAAATGCTGGCAGTGCTGTTCCCTGCTCAGGGAGCGTCAGTGAAGCTTTAAACAGATCTGAAACAAAATTGCATAAATGGCATGTAAAGCCCTGTGCATACAAAGATACCTTCAGGGTTCTAATAAATTCATGAAACTTTTTAAAGTATGATTTCCTAGCAGGCAATCACTTTTAATTAACAGGATCACCTACAGCAACACATGTCCTTCAAAAACTTACATTATTTTTTCTTTTTGAATTTCAAAGTTTCTGTAGTAAAAGTTGAATAGCTGAGTAGCTTAACCTCAAAAGGATTGCAGGCTTTTATGACAGTTATAAACCACTGTGGTGCCTTCTTTATAAGAAGAAAAGATTCTTAACACAACAGAGAAAGAAGGAAATCTCTTTTTAGTCATAGCTAGAAGCAAGCATTTCCTCCAAAGGTCAGAAAACTTTTCCTCAGTTAAAGAATATTTTTAAGGACATTGCAGGCTACTCGTACAAGTAATCTCTGTTAATTTGCTATATGAATTACACATATAATTTCCAATATTTATTATTTTATATATTTTGACATTTTCTTTTATTTCTCTGAGCTCTCAGTATACAGTTTTGGTAAACACAGGGACGAACTGGTGAAACTGGCCTCCATAGTGAGCTTTATATGACAGAGAGCAATGGGAAGCTCATCTCTTCATTAAAAAAATCATCCTAGTTTACTGAGCACATCTTCTAGGGCTGTGTGTTTGAGGTGGTGCTTGCCACTTGCTTAGAAGCACATTGCCATGTTCCAAAGCTAGCTAATCTTCTTCCCTGCAGATCTAAAGTCACAAAATATTCCATATTTTGAGTTCGAAAGAAAATAAGAGGAAAAAAATAGAAAAAGTGTTAGCAGATTTTTAAAGGGACAATCCACTTGCCAGACCTCATTTACATGAAGCAAATCATTGGTATTGTTGCCTGAGAAACTTGAGCAGGATCTGCATAATTTAATTTAGGAAGAAGGACTATCAGGGTATGTTGTGCCTGGCTTGGTCCAGGAGGTTTTACAGGCTGTAATGGCCTGGATACCATGTATGCTCTAACAGTGGCCAATGGTAAATAGATTTTCTTTCCTTTTTTGCAGATTCCTTCCAGGTGACCATGAATTTAGAACACAGGGAAGGTGGTAGAGGCTGAATTTATGTATCTTAGCAGAACAGTCAGCCTCATGTCAGGGATATGCACGTCTTGTGTGAAAGCATTGGCATATTATTCTCAGATGCATTTTCTGACTTGGAGAAGAACAGATATGGTAAAACTCTGGGACTGAAGAGGGTTACAAGCACCCTTGGAGCATTTGAAAATCATACTCAAGAAATAGTTCTAAGGCACTGGTGGGCATCTAAGAGAACCAGAAGAGTAAAAAGCATGTTTATGGATCAAACAGCCTTTCTGGCTAAAAGGAGCATGGCATTTGAAGCGCCCCTGTATTTGAAATGAACATCTAAGGACAAAGCCATGTGCCACAGAGAGCTGGCCACGCTCTGAGTGACTGTGCCGTGCACAGAGCAAGGTGCTCACAATGCTGAGCACCGTTCGGGTGAATGTGCACCCTGTGCTTACACAGGGGGTGTCTCTGCCATGGTGTGAGTGTCCTTTCATGGCACCCTGGCCAGGGCAGGTTCAGCACATCCTCCTGACTCGGCACAGTGTCTTCTGCACCCTGCACTGGGGCTTTTCAGCTCTTCATTGCTTCTCTGCAAATTCCCCGTCTTCCAGAAGTCACTCTCATCACTAATTATTCCCAAAGCTGCCTTCCCACCTCTTGATGGCTGTCCCATCTCCTGTCTGGGGTTAGGCTCATCCTGCTCTCAAACAGAAGGTTACAGGATCTGCCACGCCCCTGGGACTTTGGGCGAGTCCCCTCTCTGTGTGTTTAATTTCTACCTGTTCTCATCTCTTCTGTACCTTAGGGTGCCTTTGGAGCAGTGGCTTGTTCTCCTTCTGTGGTTGTACAGCACCCGATACAAAGGCTGCTTTTTCTTGGCAGAGGCCTCCCTCCAGTTTTTACAGAAGACCAAATGCAAGAGATTTACTGCTAAGAATAGTGTAACATTTCTCTGCATGGGGAATGCTAATGCTTTGTTGTTTGGAAAGGCACAGAAAACTTTAGTCTGCAGTCATTACACAGAGTTGACAATATTTCTAATCAGTTCAATAACTGAATTTTTTTTTTTTTTTTTTAAATGAATGAGGCCATATTCATGTATGCTGTCTGTGTGTACCTCACAAAGTGTCACCCATGTCTGGTATACAATGTGTGTGTGCAGTTGTGTGTGTAGTGCTGACATGGATTACTGTATATTTTACTGTAGCCAGCAGCTGGATTGCAAAGGACAACCACTGGACAATTAAAAAGCATTCAGAAGGACACAGCCACAGCGCAATCATCAAGATATGCCAAAATAAATTAGCATCATGCAAAGTTAGGCAATGTTTAATTCATAGATCATGCCTATATTTAGCCATCTTATTATTTGCAATATAATCCATTCATTTATTGAAGGTTAATGCCAAGTTTTCCTCCTGGGCATTTGGTAGATGTGTCACAGGGCAGTGCAGCCCTTTTGATTTTTCATTCACTAGTTGGACAGAATTTGCTATAAAAATACATAAGCTTGTGGGTAGGTGTGCACATTCAAGCCAGTCTGATGCAAGCACAGTCACCAAAAACAGGGAGAATTCCCTAATCATTGTTGGGACACCCTCTGTCATTCCGTTTTTCCAGGGAAAGGCCAGAGGTGAAATACTAATATTGGTTTACGAATGAACAGTTTCACTGCATTTCATAAGGAGACTGTTGTTGATTTTGCAAGGGTGCACATCAAGGATAATGACTGAAGAGAAGGTAAATCACCACTCACTTTGGGGGCACTCCGTGAGATGGTGGAGGAAAGTCTCACAGGGCACAGCAGAAAGAGACCCTTTGAAAACTATATGAAATGTAGGAAGAGGATTGGGGAACAGAAGGAAAAGCATCAAAACAGCAGTTTGATTGGAGACATTAAAAGGTGAATGTCCTGAGACCATGTGTGGGAAATGATGTTTGTTCTGGTGCTGATGTGATCAAAAGTAGAGCTGGCCTAATCAAATAGAGAATATGAATACCCTAACCAGGTTGAACAGGGTAAATTAAACTGTTCTTCTGCAGAGAAACTGGTCTGGATTATGTAGAAATTTAATATATTTTTGACACGGTCTTGAAGCAATGTGATTTGGAATTAGTGACAAGATTTTGAAGGAGGAATACTTTCATATAGATCACATTGTCTAGGGATACGACTGGTGCCAATCATTTTGATAGCTAAGCACAAGAGAGCCCGATTTTCAAAGGTGCTGAGCACACATACAGAGATCTTGTTCACTTCACAGGGAATTATTATTTTCATGGTCCTTGACACCGAAATATTAGGCCCTTGGTTTCTGACCATTAAGAAAGTACAATGTTACTGTAAATGAGGAAGGACAAATAATAAAATCTTATCTAGAGAGAAAAACATTAAGTCTTCTTGGAAACAAGAGGAGAACTTTTATACAGAAGAAAAAGTTCACCATTGTAGAATTATCATGGTAGCTGCACAGTTTAAAAATGCAGAAGAGGAAAGGCACATCAGTAAAGCTGGCGAAACAGTGTTGGTCTGACCATAAATCTCTATTTATATATAGTTTGCCAGCATTAGGGGAGGTCTTGGAAGCAAAGCCTTCACTGGCATATCAGACTTTTGACTTAGAGGAAGTCTGTACCCACCTCTTTTGGATGTCTGATTTCCATCGCTCTCCCATCTCTGTTGGCCACATCTTCCATCCTGTCTAATCTCAGTGGTGCCCACCAGATTCCCAGCTTGGTTGTTCTTTGTGACCTTTCCTCAAGGTATTGGACAGCACTGTGTGGTAGGTGACATTCTTGACAGAGTTAATGAATCTTTCAGATAATGGTCATAGCAGCAAAGGGGATCTCCTGCACACAGTGATCCTCCACGATCACTCAATTTCCCTGAAAATTGCCTTCTTCAAGGATAAGCTTTTGCAAAGACAGAACTGTGCAGAGCCCAGCAGGAGAGAGGGAAGGTTTGGAAGAAGCGTATCTACTTCCAGGTCAGGCTAGAAAATCAAGTGTGAGTTTTTGTACCACAAAAGTTCCTTCTGGTCTAGACCAGAAGTGTCAGCAAGCTAAGGAAAGGCTGGGAACAGTCTCTCTGAGTCTGAAGTACGCTGGTCAGCTGGGCAATTTTATAGAAAACAGTGACTGGTACCTCCGGAGCAGGCACAGCAGCCATTTGGTTTCCTTGGACAGAAAGGATACTGGGAGGGCTGGAGACTGGCAATTGTGGCAGCTGGGCCAGTGAGGACTGGGTGTCACCTTAACACCAGTCAACACCTACCCAGTGAATCTGGGACTGCCAGTATCCGATGGAGATACGAGTGCTTCCCCTCCCTTTCACAAAAGCACATGCTAATACATTTATTTATTTATTCACTCTTAGGCTTTCAAGCAGCATGACTTTAACTCTTCCATGAGGGTTCAATAACTGGAGACACCAATGCCTGTAAACACGAATTGAGTGAAGTTCTTCTTTACTCTCGGTCTGAGAAGGCTCAAGATACTTCACCTCTGCTTGGCTTCTCCACTGCTGAGAGGGAAAAGGATGTGTAGACTTCCATGCGAGCTATCACTCTCAAATCTTAGTTAGTTCTTATTTTCTTTTTGAGTCAAGAAAACAATACTGTCAAAGTTCTTTCTCCGCAAACTGCCTGTGGAGATTATCAACTATAGGTGCCTTACTGTCAGATGGCTGAAGGAGTCTCCACAGATTGCAAAAGAAATAAATCAAACCCCAGATACACTTATATTCCTATACAAACAACTACATAAATGTGCACAATGGGTAAAATAAAAATAATAAACTCACTTATAGCTGTTCATAATTGTGAATTGTTTTGGCAACACTATGAACTACAGCCCAAGGATTTTTTTTTTCCCCAGAAACACCAAGTGAAGGTACCCAGTCAAGGGTAACAAACACTGGGGGACTGCCTGGAAAAACCAAGGATGTCTATGGCCTCTTCTAGTGGGTACTTGGAGATGGCACGCGTAGAGTTGTATTCTACTCTTAGCTCTGCTATGTAACATTATTAGGTCACTTCACCTCTATGCCTCTCTTTCCATTGCCACTTTCCATATCATATTTTATTTTTATTGCTAGTCCTTTGCAGGAGAGACCATCTATTACCTTGAGTTGGTACAGTAGCTAGGAGAACTGGGCCATAACCCCACTTGCAGCTTCCTCTGTTGCTAGAAACTTTCACAACAACAAATTTCTGAAGGTTGGAGAAAATCCAGTTTTTTGACTCAGAGTGGAATTATCCTTAAAACTCAGAAAGGCAAAATAACTTTTGGGTACTATTTTCATATTTTCAAACAAGTTTAAGTCTAGATGAAAATAGGCTTCCTTTACTCCTGTTGATTTTTGTGAAGCTGGAACACAGTGGGACATATTTTTGCCAATTACACTGATGCAATTCACATCCATTTCACCTCCACTGATTTTACTCTTTATGGCTTTATGTCTGCAGGTTGCAAGGCATCTATCCTTGAGTTTGGTAGTTAGACATAGGCAAAGCTGGAATTCCCTCTGCCTTGGGATTTAGGTCAGAGTCCACCCATCACGAAACAGAGCCTGACCCAGTGTGTTTAAAGTGAATAGATGAAGAAAATATTGCTGGGCCACATCGTGGAACATGCTCATTGCCTTTAGTGGACAGATTACTTGACCCCCTGTCATGGGTTATGTTGTTTTGAAGCAGCTGCTGAGTTTTGGTTGGCCCCAGGTAGAGAACCTGAAGAAAAATGGTTCTTTAAAGGAAAAATAATTCTCTTATGCTTCACCTTATCTTGCTTTCAGATGGACTGCATGTTACCTGCCTCAGAGCAGGGATAGAGCAATTAGGTAAATTGATTTCAGTCTGATGGCTGGTGCAGGTGGAGGAAGGGAATAGTGGAACGAAGGTGGGAACCATGTCCCCTTTTACAGATTACAACACAAAGTAAAAAAGGTACTGATAGCTGTAGGGTGGGATACATTTCTGATCAGGATTTAAATCCTGGATGAATGCTAATCCTGAATGGATGCTAATAATACATTACTCCTTTCCTACTAATTAACAGAGTGTTTCACAGCACCCTCTAGAGAGCCCAGCCAGAACACTGTTGTGCTATGCATGCTTTGTACAGTTCTCTGCTATCTCGATTATCTTTTTGTAGGGACAGGACCTTTTTCATACCTTGACATCAAAGTGCTTGGAAACAGCTGAAATTAGTTGTTACTTCAGTAGGCCAGCTGGTTCTGAGCAGACTGGTGCTCAGTCTTAACTTGCAGTCATCTTGTTTTTCTGGTTCATCTGAAAGTTACTTTAATGTTTAATTTACTTGATCTAATGCTCACAAGAAACAGAAAAATGGAAAAAATCTGGTAGAAGAGGATAAGGAATTAAGGACAGGAGTGAGTCAGGAATGTTTGTAAGTAACAAGCAGCTGCTTCTTTAAAAATGCCTCTCTGCATCAGGGAGTAATACTAAGAAAAGTATTTCAATTTCTACTTGGTTTTGCATGACTGAGATCCTGGGTATTTAACCTGGTGTAGGGAAAAAAAGGCTGTGGCATGTGTGCAAGTATCAGCCACAAGGTAGCCGAGCAGCAGTAGAGCTAGTGCATGAAATAAAGAACATTTAAATGAAAATAAAAGGATCTGCCTGGAGATCAAATGTGGAATTTGTACAGAACCTTATTCAAAATGGATACAAATGCATCAGTTCCTCAGAATTATAGGTGAATCAAAGGAAAATTACATCCAGAAAGATAAAGCAATCAAGCAGCAGCCTTACCATGTGAGAGGCAGAGATGTAACTTTGAAGCTTCCCGTACGGCTTGCCAAAGAGCCAGATGTTGCAGGTGGAACAATGTCCTTTCTGGCTGAGCATCTGGTTCCTGTCGTTCTGATCCATAGAAAAAGGAGATGAGGAAGGATGTGGTAAAAATCATTTTATAACTTCATTTAAGAAAAGAGTGTTTTCTATTGCTCTTGTAATAAAATCACATTTGAAATGAGCATTTTTCTTCAGAGGTGGAGGCTATCACAGACAAATTAAGATGGGATCTTCACCTTTCACTGCAGTGCGCTTAATTTGTTTGGATCTTGAACAACTAATTCCTGGACCAATAAGAGGTTATATAGCCCCAGAAAGTAACATAACCCAGAAAAATCATTGTTCTTCACATTTGAGGGGAAGTATTAACTATTTGTGAGAGCAAGGATTTAGGATTTATAGACCCTTGATTCCATCCTTGACCCTGTCACTCACAGGCACTTTATGTACTCTAGGTTATCCTCAACTCTTTAAAGATATAATGGTAATCAGCTTTATTAGACACGTGAATAAAATAATACCAATCTGTAAAAGGTCTTAATACATATATATTTTTTAAGGTGTGAAACAAGTTCAATTCCTGGCCTCCCACAATTCCTGCCTAGTCTTTACTGGTATTTTAGTTTTCCTTGAAGAAGACATGCCACCCAGATATATCAAAACAGAAAGCCAACCACATCAGTTGTTCTTCCTTCCTTCCTTTGTCATCCTCTCTCTTCCTCTCTGCACACAGTCCATCTCCAACAGGAAGAAAGATGCAGTTGCTACCGCACCAGGGCACTACAAAATCTGCTTTGAAGAATGGATTATAACGATTCTTCAATTTACTCTCTTTATGACAAAGCCTCATTTCTATTAATTAAGTTACTTCGGTTGTGTGCTGATTTATACTGGTTGGCTAATCTGTGTTTTTCTCTTACTTGAGTACTTTCCCCCAACAACGCTGAGTTTGCAGCATGTGAGAAGGGTAATACTGCTGGGGAAAAAAATAAAAGACCTGTAGATTTAGGATGTAATGTCAGGTTCACCAAGAGGACATTGCTAAGCAGATCACAAGGCAAATGACAGGAAATATGAGTACAAATGAGTTGATCACTCTGCCAGAATCCAATTTTATGTGGCTGCTGGATCCTTGTGATAGTTTACCGTGAAGGACAGAAGGCACATTCCTTTTGGGATTTTTTTCATGGTGTACCATACATCAGGCCAACAGCAAAGTCTCAGTCTGAGGTCAGTTTTTTTATTTTAATTCCAAAAATGTTTTGTGTTACTCCAGAAGTTGTAAAAAATAATATTGCTCCAAACATGCCCCATGACCACTGGAAAGGGGCTCATGAAACTCCATATATGCAGCCCTGTAGGCAGTGTCACATAAGATATGATATGACATGGTAACATAACAGACACTGACAGGTTATCCAAGTGCTTCCAGCAAGAAGGAAAGTATCTTAGCACCACTGGCACATCATTATAGAAATTACCAGTGAGCTATTGTCTACTGTAGGTTTCAGAAGATGCCTCTGGGGAGAGGAGTGGGACTTCTGAGAGGAGTCACAAACTCTCTGAGTTTGTGAGAGCAGATCCCACTGCAACCAGGCCATCAAACAGAGATTAGCAATCAATTAATGTGTAACAGTGAGAAAGCTGGTGGCTGGGAGAATCCACAGCGATGCTTGCACAAAACCTTGAAAGGATTTCCTCTTATTATTTCCACATCATGATCACCAAAATCAGACTGATGTTCTATGAGAAGGACTGCTTAATGTTTGTTATAATTTCTGAAAGCACTTATTGCTGTTTACATCTGACCTTCTGGCCTTCACAGTTAAAAACAGGTGATGTCCAAGGCTTCTGGCAGAGTCTGAGTGCTTTGATTATGTTAGTGCAATCAACTTCCTTGCTTTCTCCTGTGTCTCAAAGGCCAGAGTTTTCTGCTTTGCTTTTTCCACTAATAAAAATATTNAAATTATTCGCAGACTTGGCCACAGGTCGTGAGATGAGCCTGTCTAAAAATTTCACATCCACATTTTTTCCTCCAAATTGGTGTAAGCATTTGTCTCTTATGTGTAATCTTTTTCTCTGGGAGTGAAAATAAGTCAGAGGCAATGAAGATAGTCAGGCCCTATATTGGTACATATTCCCCTATTTCAAAATCATACAGGACTGTATTTGACACCAATATCACTCACAAATTTCAGCAGTCTGAGAAACTACATACACAAGCCATTTATAACAACATTTGCTCCAATTAAGCCTAAATCAACAATCTCATTTTAGATGAGTTCTTGTGTGTTTGTGGGCTTTTTTTTCCTGGAAGCAGTTGGTTGATATCATCTTGCCTGATTTTTCAATGTGGCATGTAAAGATTAAATTAAAACTTGGTATGGAATTCTTTCTGGGTCATATGCCAGTCTGGCTTAGTAAAGCTTATTATTTATCAAGAAATTTCCACAAGTGCTGAGATGGAGAGGTGGTGGCAAACTGCAGCTGCGTAGTAACATTTTACAGCAAAAAGAGAAGGGCAGTTGTGCCTTTCTGTCCAGGAAGTCACTCTATTTTAGTGTTCAGAGAGTTGCATATTTTGCTGCCTTCTGGCTCTGCATTCTTTCCTTTTCCCACCTGGCAGACACTCACTCCCTTTGTGCTTCTCTTGCCGTTTCCATCCTGCAAGCTGCCTCCCTCCTCGCACCATGTCAGAGGTCCTGCACGTACCCCATTCCCCAGCTTCCCAAGCCTGCAGCTCTCCCTTCTCATTATCCCAGGAGCTATAGTGGTAAATAAACTCACAGGTGACCATCTGGTCCCAGGGGGCAGTTTGAATACAGCCACCCTGTTTTGGGGGAAAGCAAATTGATGGATGTGGACACCAGACATTTCATTCCACTTGGCCTCCAAACAGAGAGACATTCGGGGCCTGTGTTATTTGGTTACACGGATACAGCTTGTGTGGCTATTTGCCCTCCCTCCCTTCCCAGCCCTGCTATGCTGTTTTGAAGGCCTCGTGCCTCTCTCCTATGCTATTTAGTTCTGCATTTTCACAAATATCTGTTTTAGGCTGCATTATTAATACTTCTGAGTGCTCAAAAATCATAAGACGCTGCAGCACAGAGAATTATGTCATTGGCTTAAATACTGGAAGATTAAAAATAATACCTTTTAGGCTCCTTTTATTACCTCTGAGGGATTTTTTGGCAGGAGAGGAGAGGTTTTAGGACATATTCTGGTCATGCTTCCAAGCTTTCCTCTGCATCATTGATGGAAATTACCTTTTTATTATTAAATGAGAGTAGAGATTCTCAGCAAATCATATGATCCCAGGAGTAGGGGCTTTAACACTGATACAGTTGGCAGCAATAATTCAGAATAGAGGGATATCATTAGCATTATCTCTGATCTTCTGGTTGTCAGAGCTATATGGAGGGGGTCTTGGCCCTAAAGCTAACTTTACCCAGAACTACCAGGAAGGCACCACCACAAACCCAGGTTTAAGCTATGTTTGCCTGGCACAGTGCAATGCCATGTAGAGAAACTGCATTTTGGTCAATTAGAGCTAGTTTGGGTATCTTCATGTGGCACTATATTTGTTCACTGGAGATATACTCATTACCTTCTTTCAGCCTCTGCCAGAGTTTTCCTTGTGTGGGATAATGAAGGGGTCCCTTTGTTCCATGTTTGCTGCTGCTGCAGAGGGTAATGGACCGTTTTCAGGCAAGCCTGCTGCACTGACCTCCAGTGCAACTCCCAACATACTTGCAAAATAAATGGCCATTTAAACACCAAAGCAATGATTTGGGAGCTTAAACTTTATGCTCCTGCTTTGAAAATTTAAAACTTTTGCTCAGCAGTTGAGAAAAAAAAATGGTTGCATTTGTGCTCTTATGGGTGGACACTGGAATATTTTTCCCATTTGGTTATCATCAGAGGGAATCCACATAACTGATTTCAAAGCTTAGAGGAACAGTTTCTCACCCATGTGAATGGTCCAACCGTAAAACTTGGTATTGAAAACAGGAAAGAATTGCTGGATGTTGATCTTCTCAAATATACTCTAGAAAAAAAAAAGAAAACTGCTCAGTTAGACCCATGAAGTTTAACACCTGCTAGCTGGGAAACAGCACACATAAACACATAGACAGACACAAATAAAAGGAAATCAGCAGTAAGCAGGGAATAACACCTTTCTCTCTTCAGATAAATGGTTCCATCTGAGCTATAGCAGCTTACTGAACCATGAAGTTAGTGAAGCAGGGCACATAATTCATGTTTCAGGCCATTAGAATGAATTGAGTCTCCACAACTTTATAGAAACATCATCCCTTTAGCTCCATTTAAGCTATGTGCTCAGCCTCAGTGAATGCAAACATGAGCTCCAGCAAGCAGCATTTTCTTAGGAGCAATAAATACTTTCATGGTCATAATTTTAGTGATGGTTTCTTAAATGATGCTTTTGAGTCTTTGGAGAATGTAAATGGCATGAAATGCAGTAAGGACAATGCAAGAAGTCAATGAAGGAAGTAAGCAATGGCAGCCTCTTCCAGGGAGTGGGCTAAATCATCATACCTGCAAAAAGAGTGGGCCTTGACTCCCACCAGTAATTTCCACCCCTTCTTTAGAAACAGAATCATAGCTGTATCAGAAATAGCCAAACATGATCACAGTTGCTCAGGCTCTAATATGGACTCCTAAAAAAATGTATAAACCTCCTTGTTCTAGCTCATTTTGGTGGGTAAGAGGTTACCCCCACTGGTGAACTTGTTTAGATGATGCACTTCTTAATCCTGACATCAGTGTTATTCCTTACTTAGACTGTGGTTTTGGCCACTTCTATATATTCACAGACTACAGCCAAAGCCCCTCCTGTTGCTCTATAAACAGTATCTACACGTTTCTCACAATGATTTCTAATTCATGCGACAAGATTTTCCTTAAGGCTATCCCTGGTGAGACATTTGGTGAAGAACAGTAATATCAAGATTGGTTTGTTGGGCTTTTTTTTATTCTCATGGCTGTGCAATATGCAGGTGGCACTGATGAGTGTGCAGAGCCCTCATGGTGTTTGTAGGGTCATGTTAGCGGGGGTAGCCAACACTGGCATAGTGCAGGCTAGTGGCAAGGGCAGCAGAGGGTCTAATTCTAATTTTTAAGGGTCTAATTTTGTTTTCTCAAGCTTTTGCTGATGTAGGCAAAAATACTTGTGCCCTGAATGTTGGTTTGCCTGGTGCAAAAGACATGTCTTGTGGGGTGTTGTGAAAATTCAACCTGTTTACAAACCTTTGTGGGATCCTGAGAGGGGGAGATGCTGCAGAAGTGTGAGGATTATTTACACCAGGCTAGCTGGCTGTGCTTTACAGAAGTGGCATCAGCCCCTAAGAATAAATCATGCAAAGTTACCTTGGAATTACCAAAGGGATATTTACCGCACAATTTCATTAAGAACTGCGAGGGTGACTCTGGTATGTGGGATGATGTAGTGAAAGCTTGCATGGTCCACCATGGCATGAGAAATAAATGCCTTAGCCTAAAATTGTGACTTCAGATTAAAGTGTCACATGCAGTTATTTGGTTTCAAAACTTACTCAGAATGAAACCACATTTATTAGAGTAAGTGCAATCTATATCTGATAAATGGGAACACATCTGGTCCATATCCCTGATACAAACCCCTCAATATTAATTATATTGATGGTTAAAGCTGAGGAGTGAGTTGAACATTATTTATAGTGATCTTTGCTAAGTAAATAATTTAAAAAATGGCTTTCTAAATGTAACGTTTCCCTTTTAAGAAGCCCTACAGAATTAAAGAGGCTTTACAATGGAACATGAAACATATTGCAGAGGGAGAGACAGAAGCTTGCTTGATTAATGCACACGATTATCAGTGATGCAAATCACTTTCACTTATTAAGTCTTGTTTAATATCCTAATGAAGGCTTCCTGAGCAGATTTGATAATTCCAGAGAAAGTGACTGTGAACTAATGCCCTTTCAACATGTTGAGAATGAGCAGTGCTATAAAGAAAACCTCATTTACTATAATTCCCACCAAATGTGGTATCCTTTTCTAGACTCCTACCTCACAGCAGGAGACAATTAACCTTTTCAGTGCCAGAAGTGATTTTAACATGTTCCAGCTGTGAAGGCCAGCAGGTCAGGCATGAATGAAGTTTACCTTCCTCTTTTGGTCTGAAAAACTACAATTATGCAAACATGTCAAGAAAGCCCTGAGCAGCTCCGAGCTTTCACGTGGGTTCTGCCAGCTCGTGCAAATGTACTTCTTACCTTGGAGAGGAGTCTGCAACAATTCAGCAAAGCAGGGAGCCTCTCGCAGGGAATGCTGTGTATTGCTCAAATGATTTCCAAGCTGCTCTTTCTGAATGCACTGCAAGAACCCAGAAGATTCCCTCGCTGAGTATTTGGGTAACTAAACTCTTGTTGCTTCTAAGCCTGTAACAGTCAAATGGCTGGAACTGTGATGGTCTAATGATAGATAAGAGTCAAGGTGTGTTGTGGGAGGTAGTGCCTTTTTTCCACACACCCAGCCTCAATTCTAAATTTGGAAGTGGTGGGAAGCGATGGAAAATGGAACATTTTCCCTTTTCCTCCCTTGACCCTTTCCATGCAACATGTGATTTAACATTACCAGACTGTTCCAGAGCTGGGGTGGCCACACCTGTGCACAGGCAAAGGAGCTGTTGATGCAGTGGGTTGGAAAGCGTGGTGGGAGCTGGGAGCCCCCCTGTTCCATTCCAGAGCTGTAAGCTTTGCCTTAAACCATGGCCTTTTCCAGACAGACCTGCAATCCAGTCCTTTGCAGTTTCAGAGCTTTACAGATTCCCCCTTTAATTTAAAAGAACAAAACCAATGTCAAAGATATAAAGGAATAGCTTTGATGAAAAAAAGCGATTTCAACTTGTGCTTATCTGGAGATTTTCTAGGAAAAACAAGACTCTTAGGTAGATTTGTTTTTAAAACAACCAGTCCCTCGGGAAGGAAGCACCTGAGGGGAGAAATTGAAAGGCAGCTAACCCTTAAGAATTTTGTGAGCATTTTTATTAGATCTGTATTAAGGCAAGGAATATGGATTGGACTGTGCATTTGTAGACATCGTCAGGAAACAAGTTTTCTAATCCACATGCTCATACAGGACAGGCTTTTAATATAGATTTATAATAAATGCAATTTTTATGGTACACATCTCCCACATGCCTGAAAGCTGTCACATAAAATGAGACTTCAGGACTGGATTTGTATCTTTATTTCTGTGTATAATGAATTGAGAACAGCATTTCAGATAACTATAGGTGACATGATGGATCTCAAAGGTATAATCACATTTCAGCTGCTAATATAGTAGCAGCAGTAAAAATAAGGATACTTTAAGAACTTGCTTTGTTAATAAAAGGCACCCAGGTTGTATCAGTGTCAAATTCAGGAGGCTTTTACAATTACCTTCTGAAATTACGTTAAAGGAAATTAATTATCTCAGTCCACCAATGAACATTTTACAAGGAAAGCATTTCAGTATACATATCATATGTTTAATTTAAACACAGAAAATAGTTGAGACCAAAAAGCCCTCAAATGCTACAAGAGTGAAGAAAATGTACATATGTTGTCAACTTTCAGACATCAGCTGAGGTGGATTTTTCAGTCACAAAACTTTTGTACATATGTTTGTTGCTGTATGTGCTGGTGACATCGAAGTCTTGTGCTCACATGAGAGAACTTCATGGTTTGGAATTCCTCAAGACTTCAGCCACAACAAATAACAGTTAAAAAAGTATCTAATGCTAGGACAAAGAAAAGGTATTGCTCCAAGTCCTCTTGTCATATAGGTGAAAATTAGACATTTAAAGTAGAACGAAAAATATGAGATACTTTAGTCAGATTTTCTTCAAAAGGTGAGAAATAGCTGCTCTTTCCTTTTTTCTTTGATAAATCATTGTTTCAAAATAAAGACACGTCAACACTTCTTTTTCTTAATGAGAAATGAGAAAAGATGATATCCAAGTCAGTTCTTAGCCCTTGAAAAAGGTTACTATAGAAAAGAGAAAAAAAAATGTTATTTTCACAGCCTACCTCTTGAAAACTTTCCAACAGAGCTGTTGCACATGCAACATTCTCTCACTCTCTCATTCTCCAGAGAGCATGAGAACAGCCATAGAGACATGCACAACTCAGAGACTAAAAAGGTGTAACTGGGATAGTAGAGGGAAATCAGAGGGGAAATGAAGCTGAGGAATGGAAGACCACATTTGGGGTCATATCACACCTACCAGTGTTACTCAGTTCCTAGATAATGGGCGTAGGGACGTGTATTGCTAATTCTCATTAGCAGCCAGTCCTGAGGCTGTCACTGACCCTCTGTTTATCGACATTTTCTGGTCCTTGTAACCTCTCTGTCACTGTAGTTTAATTGGCTTGAGTAAACCCCTAAAGATCACTGGGCAAGTAGTACCAATCCACAGATGTATCCAAAAGAGCCTCTCCCCCTGCCTGGGGACCTCCTGTGTGCTGGATCCAGCCCCTTTGGAGCTCCTGGGAGCTGAGCTCCCTAAAACTAGCAGCATGTTATTTTAGTTCATCCCTCCTTCCACAAGGGTGTGGCCACACCCAAGTGGGTTGTAGACTGCTCTGACAACTCCTCTCATTTTGGTGAAGTTGTTGATTGACAGTGCAGCAATTATCTGGAGGGTGTGGCCAGGTCTGCTCTGGGGACCTGCAGTGTAGCTGGTGTCCTTCATCTAACTCAGTGCTCAACACAGTTCTGTTCCAAGTGTGGACAGTGGCATATGAAATGTGCTTTTAGTGGTTGTTTTGTAAATTAGCCATGCATCTTAAAAGAAATGGAGGCATGGGGGAATTCCTACCTGCTGAATTGTTTCTCTACTATCATCATTTAATAACGTTCATATGCCAACATCTCTTTTTTGGAGGCAACCCTGTCTAGATGGGCTTTCTCCCTCTTTTCTTTGCTCTTTGCCTTCTTATTGGAGACACACAAGGGCATTTCCCTCTGAGCTGATCTCATTCACACGGCCTGTATAATGAAAAAGTCTGCCTGGAAGAGTGCTCCTAAAAGACAGGTATCTGTTTCCTAGCCCCAGGCGTTTAGCATGTGTAAGCATCACAGAAATCCACACCTTTAGTGTCTAACACACCTTTAGTGTGTAAAGGCATTTAGTGCCCCCTGCCAACAGTCATAAGTGAGCAAGTGAAACCCAGTGTTGAAAAACCAGAATAATTTTATGTTCCACAAAGCTACAAAATGATAAACTCTCCTCCCCCTATTCCCAATGAATTCCATGTAATCATTAAAGAATAATTTCCTTTAGAGGCAGTAAATTGTTTGCAAGGGGCAGCAATAAATACCTTTAATAAATAGGTTGCTGAGTGACTTAAAAGTATCAATGGCTACCAGTGTAGTTCCAAAGTGCCCCGCTGCAGGAATTACTGTTGTACTGACATCCATCCCAATTACACAGGAAGAGAGGCCTTGAGCTGAGGGACATGGAGTCCAATTACCCTTTTAGCTAGAGAGGTGTTTGCTGTCTACCCAGATTAAGGCACTTGTGGGATGTTGTGGAGAAATCACCAAACGTCCTGTACATATTGGGTGAATGCAGAGAAGAAAGGAGTCTCCATGGATACTAATCCACCATTTTATATCAGACTATCCACGCTGTTTTTTTCTGTCTTTTTTACCTTTACGAATACTGTCTTTCTGCATATTTTCAGTTCAGCAACACTTTGTGTTTTAAAGTGCCCAAACAGATGAACCCACTTTGTTGTCCTGCAGAGATTGGCTCTTCTTGGTGGTGTTGTCCCCATATAGTATGAAATCATATCAGCATCCCCCTCCTGGACAGCACCAGCTTTCAGTGACTATGAATATTTAGGAAGACTTTGCACCAGCCACTAGTACTTGCAAACTAAAATCTCATCTAATTCCCTGAAAAATGGAGTAAAACATTGGTTGGTTTGAAGTAAATGTACCCTTGACTTTGGCCTGCCCAAAATTGTATAAAGGCTGTTTATAAACACTTGTGTTTGTTATTAGTAATCCCAGGCTATTTTCTACAGAGGCTGAAATAAATCAGTGGCAAAGCACTAGATGATAATGATACGTATACACACAGACAAACTAATTTCCAGAGATTAAAGGAGAGTAAATTTCCTAGATGAACTGCAAATTTCACCCACCTGTGGGGTGTGTAAATATAGATATTGGGTGGGAAGCAGGTTTTATTTTGCTACTGACATGATGTAGTGATGAACTCTGACATGTTGCTGACTGTGGTTACTTGATAAGTGTAAGATGTGAAAAGCCCGCAATAACACTAGATGGTATCAGATCTCTAAAATAATATGTGTTTGAAGGTGTTAGGTATAAATATGGCATTACAAAAATAAAAACAGACAAAAGCATAGTTCATTCATGGAGGGAAAGAAACATCAGAGGAAACAGACCTTTCTTTTTCTGTAGATTTCCAACAAGGAAATTGATCACTAAAAAACAACAACTTTAAAATCGTGTTTAATATTCTGGTAAAGCCAAGTGATGTGGTGCCAGAATTTTAACAGGAAAAGCTTCTGAAAAGTGCTTCTCCTTAACTGCTGAACCTTGTGATGCCACCTTAGTAAGACCCTTCTCTTCCCATCTTTGCCTCACAGATCAGCAATTACTTGTCCTTCTCGCTTACCCCCACTGCCTCTGCGGCTCTGCCCGTGGTACAGCCACCCTCCGCAATCAAGCCAGGGCTGTTCCTAAAGAGAGAGGAGCATTGGCCAGGACTCACTCACCTCTCTTGGTTCTGAAGGCATGTGAAAAGAGCTGTAAAAATTTATTAAGAAAAAAAAAAATTAAACAAAATAACGTTCTCTCTTTTAGCTTGAATGATCAGACTACATGCATCCATCTCTTACTGGTCCAAATCAGTAAAGTCTTATCTGGGCCAAATCCCTCTTGATTACATGTTTAACCAGTTGTCTAAAGAATGTGTTTGGTGGTCTCAGGTCATTCAGGGCAAGATTTCTGCAGGTGTTCATGTGTTCACCTGTCTTCTGCTATCATCTGGATGGGTCATGAGAGGATTTTGTAGTTCCTTCTGCCTTTGGGTGGACCAGCTTGATAGCCTGTTTCTTTTCTGCCTTATGTTCCAGAGCTTCCAACTTCTTTTGTTTGAGTAAGTCATCATGCTCGGGATTTATTTGCTCAAAAATATCCAGATTTCTTGGATTCTCAAAAATGTGTGCAATGACTTAACACTTCAGAGCCAGAGTAGAAGGAATATATCTGTTCTTCCATCAATAGACCACATTATGCAGAGAAGTGAAACTGGGTCAAATTTCTGGGCACTGTAAGTTTGAGGAGCTTCTTTGAAGTTAATGGACTTAGACCAATTAACACCAGCTAAGGATCTGCTTTGCTGAATTCCTGGTGAGTGTGAGAGGGCTGCCTAATGAGAATCAGTGGAGAAGGAACTGTCAAGGAAGGGATCTAAATAAATGGCAGACAACCCATCTACTCTACTTAAAATTGTTCTACCTGATGATAACACTTGTTAAGATCAAAGACAGGACAAGCAGGATATATCACACAAGCTTCTGCTTGGGGAATTCTAGGGAAGAACTGTGGGCTTCCCTTCTCCATTGCCCCCTGCAGCTGCCTTTGCCCCAGTTATACTTCTGGAAGCCCCTCATATTTCTTACAAGCAATGCCTGTGCTTGCTCCTGTCCTTGCTTTCATTGCTTCAGCTAGAAAGGGGCACGGACATTTCCATCTCTCCCTATCTCCACTGATTTTGCTCACCCTAATGGCAAAGTCACAGGAGTACAAGTACTGTCTGGACTCCAGGGGGTCAGGTCAAGATGTTTGGGGGTAAATATGGATTACAGAGATCTGTTAGATGTCTTTAAAATATCCAGATTATCAGAAAGTGCTTAGTAGTTTCGGGAAAAGGAGTTCCTTTAAAATGCCTCTGCTTAAGCACCCAAGAGCAGAAGGAATTTTGTAAAGGGCTGGGCTCCTTATCTTGTGCTGGTTTGAACAACTGCTCCTGGAGCTCAGCTGGGCAGTGTTGGGATGCCTTCCATGCAGGAAGCTCAACATAAAGGCAAAGGCTGAACAGGTGAGTGATAAAAAACAAGGCAAGCCCATGTGCCTTGCAAATAGCAACACAAGAGGTTACAACCATTAGCAGAGCTTTCGCCTTGAAGTTACCTTCCCTGAATCAGAGACCTGCTTCAGGATGTCTCTGAACAATTACCCAGAGTATGGACAGGGAAGGGAGTAAAAAAGGGAAAGTTCCCATATCGAATGCCATCTTGTTGCTTTGACCAGTCACCTTTTAAATATTTATGTTTTATTTTTATCTGCGTATTAGTGAGACATTATTTGTGCACAGGCTGTTAAAAACAGTTCTAAGGGAAACACACTTCCAGCTGGTTTCCTCCTGTTTTCCATCTGCTGTGTGTATGTGTCTTTGGAGGCATTTAACTGTTTCTTGTCATGGTAATTGGTATTTTTTCAGTAGTGAAGGTGGGAGGGGTGGAGGAGAGAAACCCTAAGGCATCTGTGTTTGTGCTCAGTTGATCTCAAAGAGATAATCCTGGTTATTTCCTTATAAACATTATATGCTTTAAAAAATACAGGGTGGGACAGTGGAAGGGTATCAAACATCAGGTAAAATTTTTTTAAGAGTTAACTTCCCTAAATTGTATCTTTGTATTCTTCTATTTATGCATCGCTACTCTTTCCCCATTTAATCTTAAATATGTAAATCCTCAATTTATCTGGAATTACTTAGTGAAAGGCTGATGTGTGAGTGTGGCAGATTATAATATTCCATCGCCACCCCTGATCCTCTTTACCTCTTATTCTTTTCATAGCAGATCAAAAAAAGCTGTATGCGTGCCACAAGAATATATTATTTTAAGAGACTTGGACTTAGAAATTGATTTCCTTGATGAGAAAAGGAAAAGTCTCCTTCTGACCTGAAGGGTCACTTCATAATCCTGTCACTCTACATCAAAAAGCTTTTTTTTTTTTTCTTTTAGTAGAAGATGAGAATATTTCTGAGAAGGAATTAATTTTTCAGATACAGTGAAAACGATGACTTAAAGAGACTTAGCAGATGATAGAGGGCTGTCCTATTCAGAATACATCTCCTGTGATTAGAACAAGCTCTGAATATATTTTAGGGTCAGGCAGTTTTAGATGGAGATTGGGATTTGTACTTTGGGATGAAACTGATCTTATATTTTTATCGAAGTACTTAAGGTTTAAGCTGTAGTCTTCCCTTTTTTTGCAAAGGGATATCACCAGGTTTTATAATGGGGATTGGTGCAAGCAGCCAATAATTTCTGTGTATGGACTTTAGTTAATAGGATGTTTGAAATGAAATGACTTTCAGCACCAATAATTAGGCTCAGATATGAATACTTTTCTTCACAGCACTTTTCTTAACAGAAAGCACCTGATACCAGTGTAGACTTCGGTAATCTATTTCATTTATGTAATTACTGAATATGTTTTAAGGAAATTCCTTTAAACCATATGCTTAAAAAGCAGCAGTCCCAAATACATTTATGAATTAATAATGTGGTGCTGTTGTATGTGTGCACAATGCACACAGGTGCAGATATGTAGGTGTGATTATGTCTGGAGGCATGTGAAATACTGGCTTTAGAGATATATGCAAAAACCCCATGAGATATAGAATATATGACACATAATTTAAGATTATAATATATAAAGCATAATATAAAATATATAATTTAATATTTAGTAACAATATTTTAATGTATATGTTATTAGTGTATCTGTTAATTATACATGTTAATTATACATTGTATATTTTATATATGCAACCATTTGATAATTATATAATAGGAGTACTCAAAAGCTATGAACAAGAGGCTCAAAACATTTTAAACAGCTTCAAAGCCTTTGTGCAGGTGCACTAATAAAACAAAAGGTCACTGCTCTGCAGACCGTAGAATTGCGATTTGTTTATGTAATTATTGTTTATGATAATTATTGTATGATACTGTGTATGTTTAACATAAGGTATATAAAGAGAAATGCAAATTCCCTTTCTGCAGATAAATTGGCTATTGTCTGAACTGTCTGTTAGTTGTTCTAATTGCTGGTCTGAAGGCAGCAGCAAAATATTGCCCACTGGTAAAACTGTTCTTGTGATGATAGCATGAAGTCCTAAAGCAAAAAAAAAATTGCTGAATAAGAAAAGATGTTTTTTAATTTGAGAAGTATTCAACCAGGAGAATTTTTCTTGTTTTTCTAGGCTTTTAAAAACTGGTAATTTATGAATATTTAGTGAAGGTTTCTTGCTTATATTACTGGCTGCATTTGGAGATCGACAGAGAGCTGTATCACATGTAGGAGCTGCAAAACCGAAGTAAATCTGTGGTGTGAGCTCTTGCTGGTGATTCCTGTACGAATCTGGCCTCTAAATGCTGATGATTGCTCCAAATTGTAACCAGAGGATCCCAACTGCTAACTTGGGGTTGAATTGAAAAGCAGGGTTTTAGTCTAATAATCTAGTTTAGATCTGATACTCCCACAGGAGTCTGGTGAGAAGAGATGATACTTTTAATCACATTCACTGTGTTCAAGGTAGTGGATGTCTGTGAGGATTTTGGAAATGTGGTAGAAGCCCTAATCTGAATCTAAGGGCTGTGTCTATATCTGAAGAAGATAATACAGCCTTTACTAACAAAGAGTATTTCTATTACTTGGATTTTCTGAACCTTAGAAATGTAACTCTAAATCTTAGTGTAATAAGTACGACTAAAATGCAGGGAAGTAGTGAGTTCCTCCAGGGCAAAACAGGAAAAATTATACTTTTGCTCAGGGAAACACCAAAGCTCGACGTGCCCAGGTACCTGCTGGGGGAAGAAGAATTCAAAATGGGGAGTCCAGGGGCAGATTTCTACTCTCAGCCACGTCCTACAGAGGTTTTCAAAAGGCAGAGCTGTGTCTGCTTGGTGAATGAGAGAAAACAAAAATCCCAGAGTGAAAACTGTTTGCTCTTGCACCCTGGTATGAATTCAGGGAGTTCAGGGTTGCTTACTTCTGCACATTCGCTCGCAGTTACTTTTCGTTTCACGGGCGCTGGGTGCAATCTGGCTGGGAGGCCTGGTGTGGGCTGGGACACGGCCCTCGTGCCCTGGGACACGGCCCCTGTGCCCTGGCAGGTTCCCGGCCCGGCAGGGATGCTTTATCCGGGCCGAGGTTGTGCACCCATCAGCATGGCGCTCCCGAGCCCCGCGGGGCGCGCCGAGCAGCGCCGGCAGCATCTGGCGGGGCCGCCCGTCCTTTCTTCCACAGCCGCCCCTGAACTCCATCCACCCTGCCCTCCGCCTGACCTCTCCCCAAAGCCTCCCGCTCCTCGCTGCCCGGGCGCCCCGGCTCAGCTCCCTTTTCAAACTCTCGCCCTTGGAAGTGCCTCCCCACCCTCCGCATTGGCTGCGAGACGGAGCCGGCGAGGAGCAATCTCGCCACGTGAACTTCCCTTTGTTTTTCCGTGCGCCCAAGACAGACCGTCTCCCTAGTAACTTTTGTGGCACCACACGTGAAGGAGCTCATTATGTAAAACATACATTTTCCTCCCTGCGAAAACTCCACGGAGCGCTCCGGCGGCTGCACGTTGTGTGGGAATATTAAGTACGCCGCGACCCTCTATTTATCAGCTCGCACATCCCCGCACCGCGGAGCGGCTCTAAGCATCGCTGAAATACAAACTTGCTGCATTTGATCCCGGCGGAAACTGGATGCGGCTGCTCTCCGAGCCGGTTCTCAGAGCCCAGCCTTCAGAGCTCGTATACCTATATTTGATCAAAGACTCTAAACCCACAAGTACAACGCATAAATATTGAAATGTAGCGTGAAAATAAAACCCCTCCACCTCTCAGGACTGAGAAGCCTAATGGAAGCGGTAGGGTGGTGCAGGATTTTCCTATTGTCTCAGCAGAGGGGAAAAAGTTGACTTCAAGAATGGTTTGCAAATACCAGTTCCCTGAAAAGAAAAATGTGGGGCCAGTTCCATAGTTTCCGAATGAAATGTAACCTTCAGCCAAAAATTGAGCTGTCCGGGTTGACAACATTTGGGAAACTGTGCTTTTCTGGAGAGATGACTGCAGCGGCAAAGATAAACCGGCAGGAAGGTTTCTTTGGAATGATATGAATTTAATGAATCATATCCGCATAAAAAAATTCCCAGCTGGTCTTAAATTTCAGGGAGATTTAAGTGATAAAAGATATTTTCCCTGTCCCTTTAGATGTGTATTAGAGATGAGAGGCCTTAGATAAGCCCTCCTGGGAATCAAGCATTCCTTTTTCTTTAATTTGTTTTAAAAGAAAGAAAAGAGCCAGGCATGCTTCTGAGTCTCAGACGGGTATAATTAGTTATTTGCTGTTACAGGACTTTTAAAATTGTCTATTCCCACTCTTTTTATATTAAATAATTTTCTTTAAAAAAAAACAAAAAANGCTGTACTCATTTGCCTTCCCCCTTTCACCATCCTTGTGCAGGGCGCATCCTTTCCCCTATTAACATATTGATTTATTTAAATTAAAAATAATGATCTCCTTTCCCCTCGCCTCCTCCTCCCAGCAGCAGAGTCTGTCTCTGATCCTTATTAACAAATTGATTGCAGTATTGGTGTCAGTATGGCTCATTTAGTAGCTCTTTTGCCTAAGGTCCAGAAGGTTGGAGGAGGGAACAGCTTCCACACGTAGCTGCTGGCCTGGCTCCAAGGCTGACACTGCTCGGGTAGAAGGGACAGCTGCTAGAGACAGCACCGACACACTTAGTGGGGCCCCCTCTGGGTGCTGAGGATCTGGCTGGAAGTTGGAAACCCCACAGCAGCTCTTCAAAGTTGGTGTGAGGAAGCATCTCTACGCTGCCCCATGTGTCTCCTCCTGACCTCCCACGCAGACAAGGAGCCTTGCTGGTCCCAGCCCTCCGGTGCCCCAGCCCTTGCTGGATACCATGGCAGCTGTGGGACACTTGGCCGAAGAGCTTGAGGAATTTCAAGCCCTAAAACTGCCACACAAACCTCAGCTGCCTTGTCTCTGTTGAAAACAAAGCTTCAAAATGTGTCTTGGCCTTTCTTTGGCCCCATGCTCATTGCCCAGTTTTAGGGACAGCTTCGGTTCAAGTCCAGGGAAGTGTGTGAAGCTCCCCCAGTCAGTTCCTCCTCGTCAGCATGGTGCAGGCATTCCCACTAATGAACAGAAGCTGTGGGGCTGGAAAGGTCAGCAGCTGGGGATGAAAAGCTGCAGCAGGAGCTGCTTGCCTCCCAGCCTTTTTGTCTCCAGCATTTAGCTGCTCACACCAGGCTTGCAGCAGATCCTGCTGAAGGGTGAGATGTGCCTGCTCTGCATTCCCACAGCCCCACAGGTAGTGTCTGAGAACTCTCTGATAATGTGAATTGTCTTAATGACTGGGGGACTTGTGTCAACCTTTGTCAGCTGCTGGCCTTCCTAATTCTATGTAGTGCTTGAGGGCTAATATTGCAGGGACATAGACCCAGAGCTGGCCCCGTGAGCCTTGCTGTTTGTAAGGGAAAGGAGGAACAGAAATGAGGCTGTGCTGCCCCATTCTACAGCTGAGAAGTGATGGTCAAGAAGGATGGAGAGGCTTACTCAAGGTCACCAAACAGGATGCTGGTTTCTCCTGCTAAGTGTCCCATTTCCAGCATTGTGCCGCCAGCTTTGGAGCATCTGCCTGATTCCACCCTGTTTCCAGTTAAGCCCTCAGGCTCCTGAAGTAGCAGTGAAAACTGTTTTGTGGCCAGGACTTGTTTTATGATTTCCCCTTCCTCTGCACCTCTGAAGGGCAGCTGCTCCACAGCAAAAGCCCAAGGGAGCATGGAGGCTCGAGCCCAGAAGGAGGGAGATGGCTATTCTTGACATGTGCTTAGTCACCTAAAGCAGATGGTGTTGTTTCAGGTTCCTGATGGGATGACTTTCAGCTCCCAAAAACCTTTCAAGTTTGACCATGCAGACATGCTTGGAAGAATGTCAGATGAGTACACATCTGTCCAAGACCTTTTACCAAACAGCAACATGAGTACAATTAAATTAACAAAAGGAGAGCTCACAATTAAAGCTGGAGCAAGTGCATGGCTTGCTTTCAAAGAATGGGAAAATGTTCTCATACAAGGCACACAGGCCAGAGCAGTTTCCTCACGTTTCATTCCATGAAATCTTACATTCGTCCTGTTGCATTTTGAAATACACTGAATCAAGGAGAAATGCAAACTTTACAAAAACTAGTTATTGATCTTCTACATCCTTCGCCATCTGCTTAGTTCTAGTGTCTAAAAATATTCAGTCCTTGCTCTTGCTCACATGATTGTTGAGAAAATGCTAGAGCTGGTAAATCAGAAAAGCACATTGTGTATTGGGGGGAGGGGAGTTCCATCAGGAAAATATGCTGTCTGAAGGGAAAAATACAGAAAAAAACAACCCCAGTCCTGTACTTAAACAGGCAAAAATTAAAGGAAAAAAATCAATCAGTTTTTCCAATTCTACGGAGAAAAAAGAGAACATATCTAGAGTGTTACTTTCTTTTGAAAACTAGCTACACAAACTTGTGACCTATACTATACTACAAAATTTTATATTTGTTGCATGCTTCAAAGAGTTGGGGAATATAAGTTTCTTATTATAACTTTTTGAAAATTGAATTCAACTGAACAATTTAAAGGTTAAAAATATTACAACTGGAGAAGGTGTATCCACCTCCAGGATATAACAGCACAAGTACTGTCTAAAAAAGTGTACCTTGGGAAATGCTTGTAGACTCAAAAAGCTGAAAGAGATTATCCTAATTTTGACTGAGAAATAAACACGCAGTATAGAGGACTCTCTCTGACTTCTAGGATGACTAAGACTCTGAGGGCAAATAGCATCTATTTATTTCAGTGGGAACTGTATTAGTAAATTCCCAGCTCAGCTTTAAAAATCTCAGTTTCTCTCAGGGTTTGTGTATGGTGCCCACAACTACAAAACCTAAACATGGCTCAGAATAAATTTCATCACCATATGGAGGTCCCTAGTGAAATCAGCTAGATCATTCTCTGTTAGTTTGTGAATTGCTGATTGGAGTTTGAATGTGAACCCTCTGTCGTGGGCTTTATGTGAGTCTCAGGGATGAGGAATTTGGTATTGTTAGAACAGATAAAAAGAAAAGAGGGGTATGCTGCCACATACTATTTAATGAATATTATTTACTGATTTATCCAAGTGGCCCTTTTGAGGCCTAGTGACATCTGTCACCCAAGGTGACTTTAGGAGGAGAAAAATAAAACAAAACAAAACAAAAGAATGGAACTAAAAAATGAAGATTTAAACCAAAACTTTCTGAAGATGACCTGTGTGGAGGACGAAAAGTGAGTATGTCCTTCCTTCAGTGATTCATTAAGTGCAGTGTTGCCTGATAAATTCTATATGTTTTCAGGGTGCTTTATTTTTGAGTTTAATATGTAGCAAATATGAATTGCCAATACCAAAGCAGACAAACAGTTGGTTTATTTAATCTTATGTTCTGTGTTTGATGCTGATCACCATCAGAAGGGAGGGCACAAAGCCCCCATAATTTGCCTACACAGAAGTCCTTTTCCTCATCTGCAGACCTGGATATCATATGTTCCACCACAAAGAAGCTAATTATACACCCAATCTCCCCTCAGTTCATCAGAGGTCACCTCTGAAGCTCCAAGGGTACACCAGAGCCAGACAGGAATTCTCAGATGGAAGAAATCTTTGTCAGAAAAAGCCAAATTGTTGGAACCAGAGTGTTCCTTGGAACCAGGCAGTTCTGGGGCCCTGCCAGCAGAAGGCAGGCAAAGGTTCCCCTGAAAGCCTGCCCGCCTGCCAGTACCCTTTCGCTCACTTCACCTGGTGGGCTTCCAGGGGCCACAGATCCAGGGCTCCTCCATCACTTGGACCACTCTGGAGCTGGATCCCTCCTGACCCTCAGCTCCAAGGATGCTTGCTTCAGGTTCAACAGCCCTAAGGCTTACAGGCTCCTCATCACAAAGCTGGGAGCTGCAAAAGCCACGTGGGGGGAGGAGGCTGGGTATCCTGGGAAAGGGGAAAGCCAGAACCTTTCTTGTCAGGTCCATTAAACCAAATGCCATGATTTCCCTCTCCAAACCTCCCTTCTAAGGCAAATTTTGAAACGTCTATTCTGAAACAGAGAAAGGGCACCCCCCCCAGTTCCCTAAAGTAGTGCTATTCCAATTGTTTTCAACCTGTGATCTTGGGTGTGACTGTGCACAGAAGCTTGTGACAAACCTCAGATTTGGTCCTACTGGGATGCAACATTTGGCTTTTGGCCTAAGTAAGGAATGTCATAAAAAGTAAATAAAATATTAAATATCTAGGTCAGGGCTAGGCTTAATTAGGACTGCAGAGTGTATCCAGGAGCTCAAGTACTTGGGCTTCTGAGTGCCCCTTCCCCAAAGGGAGGTGATGGGGTAACTAACCACCCAAGTTTTCTGGCTGGGCAGGTGGAAAAAAAAAAAAAAGACTCTTAGAAGTTCAGTAGCTGAACTAATTACCCGCAAATGATTGCCTGGGGTTGGACCATTTATTATCTCATCAGCATTCAGTGTCACTTCCATAGGATGAAGGAGAAGGAAGAAGAAAAAAAAAAGCCCAGAAACATGAGAAGGAGAGCAGATGAAAGGACAGCAGTTAGAAGGAAAAAAAATGCTTCTTAACTCTACTCTGTACTTTTTCTCTCTAATAGATCCCCCTCCCAATCCACCCTAAGTAGAGCAACTGGCATGTAATGAGTTCTGCAGGGATGGAGTATCAGCAGCACACTCTGAGATTTCTCAGATTTCTCACTTTGTGCTTGACTAGATCCCCAGATATCCCAAACTTTTGGGAGCAGAGGGAGAGTCATGTGGAGGCAATATCTTTCAATTTATATATATATACATATATAAATACATGCATACATATATACACACAGTGACAATTTTCAGCTCACCAGCATTTCTCAGGACTTCGTTGTATCCATTGGCTTGAAGAAAGGTTCAAATTGACATGAAGTTTCCATCTAGACACTAAGCAAGATGTGCTTTGGACGCTGATTTTGCTAACACAAAGGTCTGCTTCTTGGAACTGAAGATGCCTCCTGGAACCACACCTGGGACATTTGGAAACTTGGATTTGCCTGGGGGTAGTCGCAGCTGAAATCTCAACTCTGCTACCGTATGAGGTATTAAATATCTTCTCTCCTTGCCCTCTATCTTTTACCTTGGAGATGGTTCTCCCCAGATAAAATAGGATACTGACTCAGTGGAGATTGATGGGAAAAGGCTGCAGCCACCAGTGTGCTCACTCTCCTTGCAGCTGCTGTGGGTGTGCCTGCCTGCCCAGTAGCACTTTTCTCATCTCTCTTTGCATGCTGTGGCGTTCCAGGAACTTCTGCCCTTTCCTTTTGGTGGGGATTTCTTTCTCTACATGCAGCAAGCCAAGGAAGCAATGGCTTGCAGGGAAGGTGCTAGCAAACCTGGCTCTTGCTCCCAGTACATTTTTAAAAAATGAGAACATCCTTCCAGTAATCCATGTTTGCATTAGATGGAAATGTTTTGGCTTCCCTCCTGTCCTTGAAAGCCCAGTGGTGTGATAGGAATTTGGGAAATGCAGGCTCTCAAAAGTAATGTAAAGAACAGATCCACCTATTCAAATGCAAATTGCTGAAGAAGAAAACAAGGGAATTATTTTCTCCACAAAAACGAAATAAAACTCCAACAAAATAATTCATTATTATAAATTTAGGACTGCATCCCATATTTTTTAGATGATTTTTCTGTCAAAATTTCTAGATTGCACTGTCTCCGGATTCTCTTGTCCTGCTGGGACACTTATTGAAGAGAGACTGAAGGAATTTTCTCTCAAAAGATTAGTGTCACACATGGGGCTGTCACTCCAGATCTTGTGGGAGGAACAAACCTCTTCCCTGGATGATTGCAAAAGTTGACAGTAACATCTGAAGAGAAGCCAGAAAGCCCATACAAGGAAATCAGATGCACACTGTGACGAGTGTATGTTTCTGCAGTCTTTTGGGCTGCTTTGGGCCAGCCCAGCCCTGTTCTAAGACACTTTCCACCTCCAGCTGCTGAGGGGGGACCTCCATTTACTCTAAGGATACTCCAGGGTGTGCTGTGAAGTGCCCAGCAGCTGCTGGGTGCTCAGCATGCAGACGACTGAAGAAATGTAAATGGCCACAGACCTGTTGCTAGTCAGGATTATACAACTGGTTTTCAAACACTGCTAGTGCTTGTCTCGTACACACAAACTGCAGGGGAAACGAGAACTGCATCTTTTCTACAAAACACTCCCAAGCCTCAAATAAGGTAGGAATTTCCTCCTTGTACTGCTCCAGTAAAAGAATACATTCTTCAGAATTTGGAGGTGAGAAATAAGAGTTTGTGTGCCAAGACTGATTTTTCACTTTCCCTTTAATGTTCATCAAGCAATCAGAAACTGTGGTGCTGAGCATGGCAAGAATCCTGATATCGAAAGAAGCAAAGCTCTTTCTTGTTGCTGCTATGAACTACATGAACTGTGTGAAGAGGGGCTGTTTATCTTGGACATAAGCACAGTTTCACCCATCTTCCCTTTGGAGATGCCTTTTGTCTTTGGTGGAGATGTACCAACAAGTTCTTGGTTGGGCATCCAGTCCTGCAGCTCCAGGAGTCTGCTGCCTTTTTTTTTTTTTTTTTTTTTTTTAACAACTAGTGTTGAGACAAGCACAATCCTTCAACCAGGAACATCCTCAGAGTTAGAGGATGTTCAGTGGAGCAGCTCAGGTATTGGACAGTAAAGGCTAAGGCTAAGTTTATGTGGGCTTCTTTTAAGGCACTGGATACTCGTCTTCTGTGCTGCTTCCACTGTTCCATGGGCAATTATATTGCCTCATTTTAATAATATTCAAAGAGATGGAGGTTGAATATTTTGTTTAGTTTAAGCATTTTTGCTTTTCTTAGCCTCTGCCTCCTGTGGTTTTCGTACCTCTGCTTCCAATTCCTACTCTTATTTTTCTCTCAGATGCTCAGTGGCTGTTTCCCTGAAATACCTTAGCCCTCCTAACCACGGGCACATCCCCCCAGGTGATTAGAAGCACCACGGCTCTACAGCTATAGGATATATTCTTCTGGTGTGTGGGTAACTGGTATTTGGGTGAATGGAGAAGGTAACTGCCCTCTGGGGCATCGAACTTTTTTAAAACAAAGACTTTAGGAAGAAAAATACTGCAGTGTGCTTTGGGTGGCGTGTGTATAGTTGAGCATGAAAGGAGGGTTAGTTTTTACTGCTGGACTTTGAAAGCACCTGGGAGGTACCGGAGCCGGGAGAGGCAGAGATGGGCGCTCAGCGCCTTTCAAGAACCGGTCACCTTCCAGTGGCAAAGGGAGTAATAAGCGAAGAGTGGAGGTCCCTGAGAGTACAAAAAGTACAAAAGCTTTCCCTCCCTACCCCGCAGGGCAGGGCATGCCCGCCGGGCCACCCCGTTTGCCCGCCCGCAGCGCTCGGGCTCCGCGGGCGCTGCGCTCTCCGCCGCCGCCGCTGGGTGTCAGTGAGCCTCTGGGTTAGCGCCCGCCCGCCCAACGCGGGGCTCGGCGGCCACAGCCCGCCCGCGGGATCGNCTTCTTCTTCTTCTTCTTTTTCCCCTCTGTTGGGAAATATTGAGATTAGATTTACACTTAAGACGGCAACTTTGCAGCGGCGGCAAGGTTTTGGGCTTAAAAGACAACCAAACAGACCGAAATGCGTGCAAACAGACTCAGAAATGGTGATTGTAGTATTTAAAATGTTGTTTTGAAATGTAATTTAACTCCGGTCTGGTCAGATCCACTGACTGATACTCTAATCCCAAGTGAAGCTTCTCGTTGATTTAAGAAGCTTCTGTTGGACTGTTTTCTGGGCATAGAAGAAAAAACCAGAAAGTGGATAGCTTTTTCTTTCAAGAGTTGAAAGCAGCACTCGTTTGAGGTTTTAAGAAGATTTAGAGAACGGGGATTGATCTGCTAACATCAGAGAAGAAATCGGATGGCAAATATCAAAACTTCATAGAATATCTTACCACTGACAGATATTATTGACTATCACCTTTCTCGGCTAACAAACCCACTCATTGCTTATTCACAATTTTTAGTTGCACAGAAAGTAACCTCCAAGTTTGACCATGAGAGGCATAGAATTAGGAATAAGATTCCACCTGCCTCTTTAAAAATCTTACTGAGAAAAAGCTCAGACAAGTAAAGGAACTGCTTCATCATAACCCTTCAAAATGTTCTGAGCCACAGCTACCTGTAATATTACCTGATAATTACGTGCAGAGACCTGGGTATCAAACACCTGACCCGACCTTTTTGTCACCTGGTAAATGTCAGCACATAACAGAATTTTGCTAGAGCAGTCCCAGGGAGTTTTCACCACAAGCCCAGGTAAGGGAAGAGAAGCAGAGGAAAGAATCACTGTCAATGAAGGAAAGGGTTTGGGTGTCGCTTGTCCCACTGAAGACTCTTTGAGGAAACAGACGTGAAGCTCAAAAGCTTTTGAAGGGGTTATTTGGAGGGAAAACCACTTCCAGCTGTCAGATTATATGAAGGTGAAGCCTTGTATCTAACTCTGCAGTTGTGTTCAAATTGTGGTTTTTGTGGGAAGGGGTAAGACAGAGAAATAGATGGCAAAAAGCAGAGATTTTTCTTACTGCCATCTTTGAGTCACATAATTGTTATTTGAATTCTAGTACTATATTAAAAGCAGTGTTTCATGCATATGTCATCTCAAAGGAACCCAAGCAATTTATTATAGACTTTACATCTATGGGAAGTGATTTACCCTCTGTGGAAATGCTGTTACCTTTGGAGTGAAAAACAGCAACTGTTTGAGATCACACAGCCACAGTACCTGATAATTTAGCCTTGGACATTTGAATGTCATGTGGAAATCATAGAGGGGAATTCAGAGAAGTGGGAAGTAATTTCATAACTGAGGAGGAATGTGGCAGGTAACACCCTTGCCCCAAGAAGTGAAAGAGCCCATAAAAGCCAAAAGTTACAACACTCTGCAAACACTACAAACTCCTACTGAATTGCAAAAATCCGTAGCATTTATATTTTCCTTAGAGGATTTTTGTCCAAGTTCTGGCCAGAGTCAAGTCTTTTGTAACTTGTGAGAGCTGTCAAGATCAGAGCCCCAGGTGGTACAGCTGCAGGCCATGTTTAATAGTTAATGCTGAACAATGTTATATTTGTATCCTGTTATTCACATGCTATTGGAAATTTGTGAATTTTTTAAAAATGCAGTGTTGAAGACTGGATGAAACCTCAAGAAAGAGTTTCTGATGCTTAGCCTACATTTTGCAGCTCTGGAGAATATTTGTGTATAATCTTGAATGCCCCAAGCAAATGTTGTTCAGTTAGTCAGCTTTACTTGATGGGATTATGATTTGAAAGTGTGTTCTAACTTTTGTCTTGCTCAGAAATATATATCTTGGCTGCAATGCAGAGCACACACCATGGATGCAAGACTGACTTTTCATTTGGGTTTGCATGCATGATTCCTCTTGATTCAGCTGAAGCTGATTGTGCATCTGAGACCACCAGAGCTGAGAATGCAGCTGTGGTGTCGCTGACCACAAAATGCTTCCTCCTTGGCCTTCAGTTCAGCCTTCCAAGATGTAAAGGGATCAGTTCAGAGCTCTCTTTTTGGAGCAACTCATTCTTGCTGGGCTGAAAATGCCACGAAGGGTGTTTGAAAACTTCCTTTTCTGTTTATCCTGTTGTGCCAGTAAAGAAGATTAGAAATAGGTAGCTGACCACCAATGGATATGCCAGGAAAGCACTGCTAAAGTAAGCAGAAGCAGAAAAAATGGGCATCTTATTACTGCAGCAAAGGACTGATGGAAAAATATAACTGTTTTTTTATGGTGATGTCTGATGCCTATGCTGGTAAATCTGGACAAGTGTCAGTACAGAGACAATGCAGAAAGTCAAACTTTGACTGTGATAGAAGTCTAAAGGGAGCATGGGCACGGACTGAAGCAATGTGCTGAGAAGGAAATATACAACAGGAAACCTGCTTTGGGCTTAGAAGGACCCCATTTGCTGCTGGCAGAATCGCAGGGTCTGGGAAGAAATGTGATGAGAAGATCCTCTCCTTTCACGTGCATCACTTGAATTGGCCACTTGGCAATTTATAACCTCTATTGCAATACCCATTTTTTCCCCTCCCCTTTCTAGAAGCCAGGCCCTGCTTTCCAAGAAGTGGCTCAGCACTGGGAAATGTGGATAGCCCAGGTGCTATGCTAATCAGATAGATGTTATTTTGGGGTGGGTGGGTAGGTACAATCTGTCATTCAAAGGAACATGTGTATATGGATGGCAGGAACTGGCTGGCCATGAGTAGTTGCACCTGCATGTCTGGGAGATCAATATGATTGTAAATGCTCCTCTAGTCCCATGTAACAAGAGTCCCTGTCTCTCTCTCCCTTAATAACCACACAAGTGTACATCCACAATAAGAGATATCCCATACCTAGAGAAATAGAACTAATAACTTGGGGGAAAAAGAAGGTGCCATCACATTTATTTTACAAATAATGAGCAGAAGATCAGAAAAATGGAGAGTCAAGATTAAATCACAGGTCTTGAGATTCCCTTCTTCTCTGAGTTGTATTTATGGGTTTTTTTTACAGGCTTCAGTATCTCTGATTTATCACAAACACTAGCATTAACTCTTACGTTTTTTCCCATATTTTTTCTTTCTTTCTTTTTTCCCTTTTCTTTCTTTTTCTCCTGATGGCTATTTTTTTGAAGTAGACCCAGGGAAGTCCATGTTGGTAGCAGACTTAGAAATCGATTTTAAACATGACTTCCCATTCATACCCCACATCAGTTTATTTATTTATTCATTTTTTTAGGTCTATTTTTTTCCAGTTAAGAACTGTATAAATAGCCCTAATGAGCCTTGAGGGCTCTCATTTGCTTAGAGAGATTAAAACAAGCTGGGAAGTCTCCAAACACATGGAGCAGAAGGTACAAAATATACTTAAACTAGAACTGGTCAAATAATTCATCCCAGATTGTTTATGAGACCTGTTGTACCTTCTTCTTGTTGTGTGGCTTTTAAAATTGTATTTAAGTATTATTTTTTGTAAGCAAACCTGGGTCTGAAACTTGTTCAAAAGCTGGTCATTTTTGAGTATTTGCAATTTCTCAGCTCTTTTATGAGATTGATCACCTAAATCATACTGTGTTGTGGTGTTTTTTTCACGGAAGCAATTCTTGTCTAGTTGCATATAACCCACAAATATTCTTAATTCTATGACAAATAAATTTCATTTCAATGTGAGTGATAAAAAAATACCC
Organism: Pachycephala philippinensis; assembly: GCA_013397055.1. Lineage (NCBI taxonomy): Eukaryota > Metazoa > Chordata > Aves > Passeriformes > Pachycephala > Pachycephala philippinensis. The sequence continues at coordinate 274,701 of VWZT01008680.1, read as the reverse complement.
CTCTGTTACTGGGATTTCCGCCCAAATTCACCTAAACTGGCATTCATGGTGTTTTTACTGCTTGCACAAAAAGGCCAAGTCTTGCCCACCTGTTTACCACTAAGGAAAGAGAAGGGATGTATCTGTCAGGAAAGCAAATTCATGAATGTGGCAACACACACTGCACATGTTTTAGAAGCTCTTTGTTTTGCATTAAACTAATTTTTTCTCTCTCATTGGCCAGTTTACTGTGCAGTGGACGTTGCACACAGATTGTTTCTAATGACACCATGATCTGCCAGTCCATACAGTTGCTTCATGGATCAAATCCTTTCTGAGTGTACGAGGTGGGATTATTTAATATAAAAGCATATAGGGAAAACACCCTTGAGCCACGTTTTCTGAACAAGATCTCTCTCTCTCTCTCTCACAGAGAATGACTCTCTGTTCCACTTCCCCTGTATTATCTTACCTACACAGCTCCTTGGGAACTGCATGGCTGAGCAAGGATGCTTTGCTGCTCGAACAAAGCCTGGCATTGTCCAAGGGGCAGACGCACAAATCTGGACCTCGCCCATGGAAGAGAGTAGAGTGACCCTGAACCCGAGCTCCCCCAAAAGCAAAATGCAGCAGCCACTTCTCTGACCTAAGGTTTGTTCTACAGCCCCTTCTGAGGGATGTTAACCTCCAGCCAGTACTACCACACGTGAAAACAGAGGCTGAACAAAAATGTCAGAGCAGAGCTCCTGTTGGTTGCATGGAAAAAAAATGGGAATGAAATTGGTTTGTACATTTTAACTTTTGGAAAACCTCAGCCCATGGGTGCTGAAGTAATTCTTTCTGTGCAGCCCTGGCTGACTGTGCTCAGCATAACCCTGAAATCCAACAAATGCTGACCTTGCTCGTAAAAGCAATACATTGTTTTTAAACATTAGTTTCCTATTCCTGACAGATAAGTTGAAAAGTTAACAATGCGCTAAGGCTGTAAAATGTTGGCCAGAGTTTAGATTTCACCTCTGTTTAACTTTTTGTCAACAGATTGGCATTTTCCTCCCCATTCAGAACAGTTGGGTTTTGCTTTCAGCACTGAGTAATAGCTCTTAGATGCTCTCTCACGCAGAGATTCGAGTTCAATATAAAGCATTGATAACACTCTTATTATCAGAAAGACATGGCCTATGGGCTCAGAGGGAATCTAAAACAGCTCTTTCAGCGCAATAAAAGAATAGTTCTACATTATGTGACATGAAGTTCCCAGATATATTACTTAACCAGATCACGACATGCTAGCAGATTCAGGCCCATGCAGGCCTGCTAAGTCTTTCTGAAATTGCCTCCTTTCAAGGCAACAGTGCCCCAGTGCAAGATATCTTTGCTAACACACTGGGTATAAATGACTGCTCCTGCAAGTTAAACTGCACAGCCAATGCTCCCTGGGAGAGGCCGTGTTGGTTCAGCAGGGTGACAGAATCGTGCTGTTGGGACTTAAAGAGTTAACGACGTTAGCTGGGGGCTATGTTTCAGTCGCTGTACTTTGTGCTGTGCTGGGTTTAAACGCTGTTAAAACTAAGTTAAGGGCAGTGCTGAATATCAGTATATCCACTGATCCAAGGAGATCCATTTATTTTTAATTGAATTAAATTGCTCACAAAATGAAAGTAGCATACTTTCATTAATATTTCATTACTTACAGCGTTAAACAATGATCACAAAGAAAACTTTGCCGGTGTCTTTTCCGTCTCTGAATTTTTCTGTTACTTTATTCCATCACATGGTCCTGTTGGCCTTCCTGTGATTTGAATGTTAAATGCTGCTAAGTAGGCTGAGGAACAAACCTGATCCTTGGTGCTGAAGCTGCTGTGGATCTACAGCCGAGGAAGGAAGAGTGGGAGATTTGCAGCCGGACCAGAGAGAATGGCTCTTTCTTCACAAAAAAAAAGGGGTTCACCTTAGCACTAGGCAGAAAGCCATCCACAGAAACATCAGTGTCTCATCTGGAGCAGGCAAATGCTGTCACGGCTACTGTCGTTACTCTTTATTATTTCAGTGAGCTCTCTGGTTGTTGGGGGTAAAAGAAAAAGATGTGGCATTTTCCTTCCAATTCAAAACCAAAAGTTAAACATGATTTAGATATCTTTGAAATTAAAACCAGGCTCTGCTTGCACATTGCCAAGGAACTGAGTTGCTGAGGGAGTCGGTTATGCCTAAAATTTGCATTGTAACTCTTAATTTCATACTATGAATGTGGCCCATTGTTTTCCTCAGTGAGGTGCACTAGGTGTGCATATGTATTCTTCCACCTATTTGTATTAAGCCCAGCCAAGTATTTATGCAAAAAGGCAAGGTATTGTGATCACAGCAGAAATCACCATGGATGGTGCAGACCTGGCCAAATTGGGAAATTCCTCTGTATGTTTCCTGTTTTTCACAGCAAGCAAATAGGAAAAAATTACTAGAGGCACTGAAGGTTCACAACACTTATTTTTATGTATAATGTTCTATTTAACATAATCCAGTTCAGACAGAAATGAACCAAGTCCTGAGACTTGAGCTCCAGAGTTATGAATGGTCTGGTTGCTTGTAGTGAGGCTAGGCTGGCTTATCTCAACGTGGTTTTCAGCAGTATTGGATGGATTGAACTGAAGCTATAACTTTGAGGATTAAGTATGTATTTGATATGCTTTAAGTCAAGACTAACCCCTCTGTTTTTCACAGCATAGCCTTATATCATTCATAGAAAAGTTAATGCTATTCAACCAGAGCAAGGAACTACAGAAAGCACCTTCTAAGTGAAGCATTTTCTCCTCAAATATTGTCTGTAGCTTGAACTTTGCTAAAGAAATTACTCTGCTCCTCATTGCCATGCTGATCGTGTCTTCTTGATTCAGAAAGTACTATTATGGTAGGAAATGACAGACCTGCTGCTTCAAAGCTACATTCAGATTGTGAATGTGGGCAGTGAATGTCTTCTATTAAGGTTTAGGTCCATCTTCTCTCAGGTTCCCTTTCCAGATAGCTTCAGGTGCTCAGATCTTTCGAAGATATGATCTTTCCCTGTCTTGGAGGAAGGAAGTGGTAATTCCTTGGGGCTCCCACTGGAAAATGAAGAAATCATCAAGAGAAGGGAAAAATGTCAATAAGACACTTCAAGTAGCACATTTCCAGGCAATCATGCTACTTTTAGTGTGTTAAAGTCAGTTGGCCTTTGGACAAATGCCTCATCATAACACCACCCGAGGTGTGTGATAATCACCAAGAAATGCTCTACCTGTCATGTCTTATTGCTTAAATATTTATGCTTATGACATTTGATTCCTACACTCTATATGTCATGAGAATGTTTCACTCACAGTAGATATGTCATCACCCACCAGGAACAGCTGACACTAAGGATTAGAACACTTTCAAATTAAAAATCCCTAAACAAAGAAATGACATGCTAGTAATTGTCTGGGGTAGTATAAATCAAATATATGATGATATGAACTAATAGATTTATTACATTAAGCTGACCCAGCCATTTAATTTGCTGATTCCCATGTCTTGCTCAACTCTGTGAGGAAAGCAGAGAAAGAATAGGACTTGTATTAATAGTACATCTTATTTTGATGAAGGTCATGGTGTATTTCCTCTCAGTACCACCCTGAGGAGTCAATAGGGAAGAGTACAAATTCTGTGGCAGAAATTGGTAGAGAGAACTAAGTGTGCAAAATGAAATCCTCCTGCCAAGTAGTTTCTGTCTTGAAAGATCATTTAAAAATGTTCCCAGTGCTTCCAGCACAATGTTGGGTGACCCTCAAAGGAGATTGGCTTCTAATAGACAACAGATTTCCAGCTACTTCATACAGGGCAAACCCCAAACTTCTGGGTAGCTGGTGCTCCTACCCGTAGCCCATGTTTCTCTGCTGTAGGTCAGGAGGAAGAGATGTCCAACCTCTGAGCCTCCAGCTGTGCCCAGGGCAGCAGGCCTGCCTCCAGGGGATGTCTAGAAACCCTTAGCTGGGCAGGGATGCAGCAGAGGTGCTCAGCCTTCAGCACTGCTCTAGCAGCTGCTCTTGGTCTCTGCTGAGGCAGCCACGGGTGCAGCCATTCCATAGCTTAGGTATGGAGCCATGGGCTGCCAGCTGGATCACCCTAGTGCCAGATGTTTTTAATTGGATAAAAAAGCTGAAATGCTGATGTTTTCTAATGAGCCACTATATATGAAGGCTGCTGCCCTTCACTGAATAGAGTCAAAGCTGGTCAGTTATGTGTTTGAAGGCAGGGCTCCTGCTGGCATCAGGAGCCTCCCTTTAGACCAAGCACTCATTGAAAGGTGAGGTCTCACCTCTCTCATTAGGCACCAGGGTGTGCACTGTAATCACAGCAACTAATCCTCTGGTTGTATCCAGACATGCTTATTTAGGGTCTTTTTCTCTCTAGCATCCACCAGTATTGAATCTAAATAAGGACATGGCCACATGCAGGACAAGAGTGTAAGCTCATGCTACATGTGAAAACACACAAATTGAAATAGCTGTGTGACTGTGATGGACTGAAGATGCATAATTTCCATCTTAACTATTCCTCTGACATTTCTAATCCAGTTAAAATGAACACTATTAATCAAAACTTTAATTGCTATTAAAAGGTAAAACCAAATAAGTCTAATATTTTGATGCTTGAAGAATGTTATCAGCTAATGGCTATAGACCCATTTCTAGCATTCTTCAAGCAAAATTCCCCCCTCAGAGCTGTGTGGCAGAACGTGCCCCGAGACAATGTGCTCTGACTACGTACGTATAATGCCCTTTGATATTAATGGGGGAATCCAGAACACTGGGTTTGCTCTATGGCCCTAAGTGAAGGATTCTTCCTTTTGTGTCAGAGTCGCATGTATCAGCGCTTTCACTCATGGATTCTGTACATCTCCCTCAAACCAGCCCAAATAAAGCCGGCACCATGTGATCTGTCCTGGCACTGGCTCAGCAGGGTGGCATTGAACAGCTATATATATCTGGCACAATGTGGTTTGCACACTGCGTGTGGATTTGAACGTAGGCGGCAGCATCACCCCGAGACGCCCAAAAAAACAAAACACGGGAGGGCAGTCGCCCTCAGCCACTGGCGACAGCGGGAGCCACTGCCTCCTGTACCTGCTGCTGTGCACGTGCCCCTCCCGCTTATAAAGTTATCAAATGGGATGCCCTTCTCTCTAATAAAGGGGTTATCTGAGGGAAGGGAGGGTATGTTGTTTTGGCTGGAATTTCACAAGGCACAGGTGGTACAACCAGCTGCAAGATCTTTAGTTCTTGTTGGCTGTACACCAGCTCTTGGTCTTTTCATAGTTCTTTCACTGGTAGTGAAGGAGGAGGAGTGGCAGGAAGGGACAGTGGGCCCTTGATGATGTTGTTCAGCATCAGCAGCTGTCTCAGGTTGGCATTAGGCTCTGGAACAGTTCCTCAGGAGGTGTTTATGCTGAACCGTTCCCTGGTGACACTGGACGCGATAGCAGAAATGGAAATGCAGCAAAATGCCTATTGAAAAGGATCCATGCAAAAGTCTGCCCCATCTCTGAATTTCCCCGTGCAAAACCATCTTTTACTTTGTAAGCTGCCTGGGGTGGTGTGACAAACAAAAGATATTTCTCCGTAGAAAAGGATTGATTCTTCCACCATTGCTTCCCCTGAGTGATACAGCATAAACTGTGGAAATGGACACAGCCCCCAAGCATATGCCTCTAATTAACCAGTTATTTCTGAGGCTGCTGAGAGTGGAAATTACTGGAGATAAGGAGCCAGATCGCGGGTTTACACAAGATGGCATGTTCCTGAGAGAATAGAGACAAAACCCAAATAATGTCAGGATGTGGAATTAGAAAGAATGCAAGCTCACAAGAAGGGAAAACAGTTTAAAGGAAAGAAATGGTTTAGGGGAGAGCTAGGAGGAAGCTGACAGTTGCTTCTGCAGAAAGCTGGGGGTTTCCCAAGTGGTACGAGAATTTTATAGGGAGATAAGACTAAAAACTTGAGTGTAAACAACACAGGGAATATTTTTCTCAGACTTCTATGTTCTACCCTTCTTCATCTCTCAAATGCCTGTGGAGATCACAGGAGCTTAACTTTGATGGCAGAATATCTTGAGAAGCTGTTTGTATTGGAAGCCCTGTTTGATTTCTCCCTCTGTTAGTGTGTATATCTGTATGCTCTCAGAGGGCTCCTTGGAAAAGTTCCTTTGAACTTTCATAACACTTTTTGACCATAGAAGTATGAAATATAAGGGCTCTCTGGAGGTCATCTTGTTCAGCCTCCGGCTCAGTGCACAGCTATTGCTAACTGGCCAGATAATGTCACATCTGTTTTTTGTTTTTTTTTTTTTTCTTGATGAGTCTTGAAAGCCTCCATGGACAGAGATACCAGCTCTTGGGTATCTTGTTCCTGCACTAGGAACTTACTTCCCTAGTGAGTAAATGTTCCTTATTGTCTATTTGGAATCTTCTGAGCCACAGCTTGCAGTTATGTTGCCTGGAACTGAAAGAAAAACTTTCCAAACAATAATAAAGTGGTGATAGAAAGAGCAGGTCTTTAATGAAAGCTTTCAGGTGCAAAAAATATAGCTATGCACATGCGTGGCAACAGATTATTACTGTTTTATAAGTTTAATTAATTAGTATATCTAGCAAGTACATCCAATAGGAGACCAGTTGCCTCCACCCCTGGATCTGCCCTGTTGGAGACACTCCGAGGGGTTCTTCGTCCTATATTTTGTTATGTCTCCCAAGTGCTGGTGTAAAACAAGATGTCCTTGTTAGAAATTCTTTTCTAGGAAATAAGACTAAATAGAATTTCAAGAATGTGACATAATGTGTTAGAAAGGGTAATCTACTATTCTAAAGTGTAAGTAAATGCTAGAAACTATGCATCTATATGTTAAAAATCTACAAAGCTACAAATATGTAAAAAATATATAAAAAGCAAATCTTTAGGCATCAGTTATTGCTCCTTGTTTTACTGTCTGCCACTACCAAGAAGAGCATCTTGGTTGTCTTTGTGACTACCCTTCAAACACTGACTTTGTGACTACCCTTCAAATATTGACTAGAGACCTCCCTTCCCAGCCTCCTCTTCACCTTCTTAAATAAGACCAGTTGCTTCAATCTTTCCTCAACATTCATGTGCTGATGATCCTGGTCTCCTTCTGCTGGGACCTTTCCAGTTTCTCAATATCCTTTTTGACTTCCAGAGCTGAGAGAGGTGATACTCCAGATGGAGCTAAGTGTGGGGGGATGAAAACTTCCCTTGGTCTGCTGGTTGTGCTCTTAACATAGCATGGTTTGGGCTTTGCTTTAGGCTTCCTTGTAAGAGGGTTACTCCTAAAATTAAAATGTTTAGACCAGTGATATTTGGCCTTCTTCTCATGGGTGTGCTGTAGAAGACTCCCAGCAATGAGACATGGAACTAACAAAGAACAGATTTGGGGAAGGCAGTTTAGAGCATTTTACACTGATTTTCTGAAATGGGGACGTGCTTGCATACCATGAGCAGGAAAAATGCAAGTGACTGCTAACAAAGTGAAACCTGCTGAAGCCACCTCGACACTTCAGAAAATGTGGCCCCAGGTTCGCATCAGTCAGCTTTCTTTTTTCTGCTCTCGTGTGCATAGCGTATTGTGGAAAGCCAGAAAAGAGCATTTATTCAAATCCAGCAAAAATAAAGCTCCTCTTTCTCTGCTAAAACAGGTTTAGATTTGTATCCTGCAAACTGATACAAAAAGCCTTGCTTCTCCACACAAGAAAAGCCCATCTCTGGGAACACTGAATATACAGAACGTGTGAATAAAAAGAGGGGATGTAACATTTGTGAGATGCTTGTGACAGCCACTCGGCAAATAAAACACATGTATTGTGACAAAATCACAAATTGCTGGCTTGGCAGATTCCCTGGGAATGGGCGGGGAAGGTGATAGCTGCTCGAAAGTCAGAGAAAGGATCAATATTGAATAAATCAAAACAAATATGTGATAGGTTCTGAGAATGATATAAAAATTAAATACCAGTGAATTTGAGGCAGGAAAATATCCAATTACTGGGCTAGTGCTACAGTCACTGTCATACTGAGAAAAGGGGGAGGGCAGAATGAAATTACTGAAGGGGTAATAGCTGGAAGTAGTTTTGATGTTTACACACAGAGCCCCTCTCAATACACTTAGGATGGGAAGATATTTTCTACTGCTTGTATTTTATGGATGGAGAAGTTGAGGCATGGACCACAGTTCTCTTATTCCTCCTGGTCCTCCATTGGAGTCCATTGCCTGTTCCCTTTCCCTCTGCTATCCATGCCTCTCCCAGCATTTCACTGTCCTCAATGAAAACCTGGATTTGCCCAGCAAAGGAAATGGCCACTTAGTCATGGAGGGACCAGCTTATTTGTGGAGAGGATCTTCAAACCTAACACAGTGCAGGAGGAGAAAGGCCTCTGATGCTGGTGGAAGATGGGGATTTTCCTGCTTAGAAGCATTTTCCATTTACAAAACTCCTCTTTACTGTGCATTTTTCTCCCAAATCTGCCTGCTTGCATAATTTTATGCATTCTCAGGTGTTGTCTTTACCGTTTAAATTTTGTTTACCTTTCACTTTACATTAAAACTCTGAAACAGAAGAAACCATTACCACAAGCTTAGTGCTACATGGGCTTTGCACTGGCTATCCACATGGAAGGAATTTCACTCTAGGAAGCTTTCCACTGGACACAGGCTAAGATTCCAGAGATTAATTTCCTGGAGAAAATAGCGTCTTCTTTCCTTGTTCTGAAGTCAGTTCAAGACACTGAATACAATACCTGTGCCAGTATCTGTAAGTATTTCTTATTTGTCTCATAACTGTGTTTAGTGAGCTAGTTGCCCTATAACCCTAGATGAAGAGAGCCCTGCTGTTCTGGGGAGTTTCAAATTGCAGCCCCATGCCTACATCTCCTGCCACCTTTCAATGTGGTTTACTCACATGTGAAATACGTTTGCATAAGACTGTGATTTTAGAAAATATTACCTGTTATAAAGGAACAAAACCCGTGTCTTTCCAAACTTTCTGCACTGATATTTTTCTTCCTCTTCATTTTATGTCTCAGAAACCCGACATGCTGAGTGGTGCACGTTGATTTATGTTCCTTTAATGCAAGAATATCAGTGAACCCAGCAGAATGTATGGATTTTCTTTTATCCTTAACTGAGCACATAATACGTTAGCAAAATGAATATATACCATCTCTAGCCTACTGAATTTCCCTCATATTTCTCACATAACTTTACCTTGCTCTTTCTGTATTTCATTGAAGTAACAGCTTGCCTTAGTTTATTTGTAAGGCCATCCATGCTATCATATTACTGCAGATTCTACAGATAAAGATGAGGAGAAAGTGGAGGAATTGAAGGAATGGATACAAGAGTAATGTTTATGAAGCACACTGAGATAACTTTCAGTGGAAGATGCTGTAAAAGTGCAAAGCTCTATTATTATTGCTATTATTACTTTATTATAGGTGGTTACCACACAGATCTCTGACTGGATGAATTAAACTCAAATAAAAGCAAGGACTGATTTCAGCTATTCCTTACTTAATCCTATAAACAGTCAATTGATACCTTAATATATATTACTGCTGCTCCTGGCCAGGAAGTCATGGGAGGAGATAAGGTATTATTGGTTTTATCTGCTGTATGCCTTACACAGAGGGCAAATCCAGATTTTCTTTTGTGTTGAAATATCTTGACATTTAGCTGGGGTCCTCTGATCTTGAAGCTCGAATTTTACGTTGGAATGCATCAATGTATGGAAATTTGGGGCTTGGATATAGAATAAAAGTGGCATTCTAACTTAACACTAAATAGGCAGGGAATTGCCCTTTGTTTTCAAGTGGAATCTACCTAAGAATTTTTCCAAGTGGGGAAAACTGTGTGTGACTAATATGGACCTTGTTTTCTATGCTGAAGTGGTGTGTGGGGTAGCTCTGATTAGTGCAGATCCTGGAGGAGGTGCCTGAGCAACGCCTTATAAAGATAACCTGCTGCTTCTGTACACAGACTGAAACCCCACCTGGTGTCAGCTGATGTGACACACTGATGTCAAAGCCTCTTTTGCTCACCTTGGTCTCTCAGTCCAGAGCACCAAAAATATCACAAACCGTACCCCAACCCTCCTAGAGAGATAAACCCCACAGCTGACAGCTCTGCAAGTCACACTGGCTGATTTAAAATACTAACAGATTCGTGGGGATCTTCCAAGAGGTATGAACCTAAGCTCTAATTTGTCTTTCTCTGGGCAGCAGTAGTGTCGTATTACCCCTTTTTAGCCTCCCTAGAGCTGGTAACAACTGCTCACCCAGGGACTCCCCATTTCTTTACTTGCAGAAAACATCTAGATTTGCAAACATCTACAAGTGCACTCCTCCTTGATGCAGGCCTTTCACCTTTGGCCTGTTTCTCCACTTACTCTTACAATACACTTCTGCACTGGTGTAAATCTGATTTGAATCTGGATTCACATGCCCATGCCTCACAGGCATGGAGGGCTATACCCACAGAGGAAAGCAGCCAAGGGCATCTCAGTGCAGCCTTCTCCAGTATAACAAAACCAATCAGGTGCTAATTAGCAAAAGATTCAACCAATAAGAGGAAAAAAATTCTTCAGAATTCTTTTTTTAAGTTGAAGAATTAATTTTAGTTAATTAAAAGTGGAGGAGGTACCCCTCTGCTCCATTGCCAAGCAGAGAACATTTGGGACTGCAGCCCCAAAGTCCTCTGCTCATTGTGGGATCATATAGGTTTTGGGGACGTTGAAGAAGGAGGATTGGCCCCTTCTTCATGGTTCTGTTAGAGGTGTTTATAAGGTCCTGCAGGGACCCCAAAGGTTGGCCCCAAAGGCTGGGAGGAGGTGACCAGGATTTGCTTCTGTGCTCCATAGAAGTTGCTCCAGCTGAGTCAATTAATTTTGTGTTCTCTTGCAGGATTCAGCTGCTTAATGGACCTTTATTAGCATGTTAAGGCCTTTATGATGCAGAACCCAAGCTTGGGATGGGGTCAGCAGGTGAACCCCTGGATACCAACTGCCTGGCTGGGAGTAAGCTGTACCAGATCAGAACACTGCCCTCTTCTCTCTCTGAGCCCTCTGTGTGTCACTTATTTTTTGGGGTCTGCAAAAAAATATCCTTTCGCATCCCTTTCAGAACAAACCCATTTGAATCAGACCATTGCAGCAACAAAATCCCAACTAGGAGCAAGAGGGGGAAAAAAAAAGCACACAAGCCACCACCATCCCCCACTTCCCAACCATCATCTTTTGCCATGAACTAAAAACCAGCAGCTTCACTTGATTTCATTTTTGGTAATAAAAACAACAGAAATTTGCATCTGGGCTGACAATGTGGATAGTGAGTGTTAGCCCAGTGCGATTTGAAATTGGCAAGTTATAGCAACCCTCTGGAAAACCAGGATTTACAAGGGAAATGCTGACAAACACTTAACTACAGTGGCACTTGCTCTATACTATATAACACATAAAACAGTGAAATGGAACATAAGTCTCTTCTAATTATTGAAAATATTTTGGGGCTGCCTTGTGCTAAAACACTCATTTCATCTTGCCTTTCAGATAATTTTTTTCTCTCTCAAAACAAATTTTGTTTTGAGCCACCTATCTTTAAAAAAATTGCTGCTAATCACCATTAAAAGAGCAGCATTCTGCATGTGATTTTTGGAAGGCTGTGTATAATAAGAAGAATTTCAAGGCTGTGTGGACTTTCATGACACCATATTATTGCATGAGCAAAAAACCAATACTGAATGGTAATAACCATTTGTCAGAGGCGGCACGGAGGATTATATTATAACCCTTTGTGTGTGTGTGTGTATGTGTGTGTGTATCCTATAAAAAGCAATCAGACACCTTCCAATTTCCAAACACCTGATAATGCTAAAGTTTATTTTATTACAGCCAAGGTTATATTTTCTTTCACTTCATAGTGACCCTAGGAAGAAGAGGAATAATGGATCGGGAACCTATTATAGCTATTCTGTGTTAAACAGCCAAGTAAAGGGCAAATATAGTTCTGTAGTGGAATCAATCACTGAACCCATCAGTGAGAATGACCCTCCTGGCCCCCACCTTCTTCCCCATGCCTAAGAATTTGCCATATTCAATCTTTAGGCTCTGAACCCAAATGCCCTTTGAAAGTGAATTTATGATCACTTCATCACACTGTCTATTAGCTCACTTTCTAACAAATAGGATTGAGAAATATATGGCAGGAACTGCAACGGCACATTTCCAACTAATGGTTAAAATGTCAGGGCGATAATGTACAAGTGCATCTGCCCTCAAACACAAAATCAAACGCAGCTTTACAAGGGCTGTCGCCATTCCACTTTAGTTAAAGACTTGCAAGCTTCCTTCTTCCCTTTTGCAGGGCTGCAGTTTGGAAGCTGCTGCATCTCATCAGGGCTCGGTTTGCCAGTGCTGTACTGTACTTCATTAGGCAGCTCTATTTAATGGTTTCAACAAAAGCCATCATTTTAGCCCAACTGCCTTGACTAAATTAAAATTTCCAATCTCTGTTTTAGTGTTCTGCAACTGATGTATACATAAGCAAAACTGGTCAACATCTGCCAGGGGGTTGGCCAAAAGTTCTGTAAAGATGTACTTCACATTTCTGAAGCATGTGCAAAGTAACAACGTACTTATCCTCCTGAGGGCTCTCATGATTTTACTTCACCATTTGTTCAGACACACTTTAGCAGCATATAAGCCATACAGTTGATTCTCCCCTTGGTTGCAGTTTTATCTGTAGTGTCATTTTGAGTAATTGGGGTATGGTAGCTGATCAACTTTCAGGTTTCTCATTGGCAGAAAGGGACTGTATTGGCACCAAGAAAGAATATGATGGGTCCTCTCGGTGCCTGAGCAAGTGTCCCTCTTTTGCACTTGGCTACCCAAGGCCATTAGAAAATAAGCTTAATAAAGCAACTCAGTGTATACATCTTAACTATTCCCAGCCAAGGGGATGCAGCTATAGAAGAAATATTTTAAACCAATATGAAAGATGGTAAATGTACATATTTAGTCAGTGATCTGTGAAAGTTTTTGAATTAGTTTTTAAAGCTTTGTTAAGACCAGAACGCACAGATGTTGAAAACAAGTTCAGATGTAGCGACAGATGGTATTTGATTATGAAGCAGACTGTTCATATAATACAAAGATGCTGCTTCTGCCATACACAAGTAACTGCAGAGAGTGCAGTAGAAATTTTGGAAGGCAGAGCAGTTCAAGAGGTTCTTTGTGCGGCAATAACTTTCACGTTTTTCCAGCAGTGCTAGAATTGGGATAATTTTCTTTCTTTTACAGTCAACACCCTCACCCCCCTTCCCCCACTCGCCATTTTCTCCCCGGTTGTACAGCTCTCTTGCACTTTTTTGATCCTCTTTTCAGGTCATTTGAAATCAGATTAAGGATACTACACTTTATTTATATTTATGGAATAACAAAGTTCCTTAAGGTTAATAATAACAATAATAATTATTACATATTGCTGATATTATCTATATAAAAAGAGTACTGTGTTTTGGACAAATCCTGAATTTTGCAAGTGATGTAACACTATATCCAGAATCACTGGGCTACTGTACAGGTCTTTTGCTGGGGACATCATACACGCCTATTTTCTGGGGCTGCTGCTGCATTCACCTTGTCAAAACCACAGTCACCCCCGTTCACTTCCCTCCTCCAAAGAGATGTGAGAAGGGTACAGAAATTCGGAAATACAGGGAGGGAGCTGCATGAAGGGCAGGGGTGCCTGGCACTGGGCACCAGCTTCACCCCACTGCTGGGGTGGGGGGTCCAGACCCTTCCTGCACCCCCTGGGTCCCTTTTGGCCACTGGCTTTGGAGCCCTTTGCCCTGAGCAAGGAGCAGCTTATGGAGCCTCAGGCAGCACCTATCTGCCCGGCCTTTGCACAGGGTCATTCTGTGGCAGAGCTGGGTTTCCCCCTTGCCCCAGCACAGCACACCTTGACCCGCTCTTTCCCTGCCATCGCTGCGTCAGCCACCCTGTGCTGCTGCCAGCAGCCGGCCGTGGCCCCGGTTAAAGGCTGCTGAACGCTCTGGAAATTTCTGGAAGGGCAGAAACACCCTTTAAGCAGCAGGCTCTTCCTGATGGGAGGGAGAAACCTGACTCACAGGCAGGGGGAAATCCTCTCCACGGATGAGCTTTTCCAATTCCTCTGCAGTTCCCCCCAGCTTCTGGGAAAGCAAATGGCCGGGTACACAGTATTTTAAAATATTGGCTCCGGCCACTCGCAAAGATGCAAAAGGATGCCAGGAAGCAAGGTTTCAGCTAGGAGATAAAACTGGCAGGGCAGCAGCGTGTGGATTGTGCAATGTAACCCGGGGGCTTTTTGGGGGCCGTGCAGGACCCCCGTGTCGGGCTGTTAACGAGTAACCGGGCGTTAATGAGTAACGCGTGGGGCTGGCAGCGCCCAGGCCAGGGCTGGGGAGCAGGAGCTGTTCCTGCCTCTGCAGTGGGCAGGTGGGGGGTCCTGGGGAGATGGTGCCACCACCCCGCAGCTCCATTTCACTCCCTATAAAATGGGGACACGCAGCAGGAATAGATCTGAGTGCAGCCTTTTGAAAGTGCTCGGGATTTTTCCCTGTGGCGCTCAGTGAGTGGTGGAGATCCCCCCGTCTGAGTTCTAGGTTTCTCCCAAAGCTGGGAAGTCATAATGCATATGTCGGTGTAAGAAAGCAGAGAATCTCATTTTGTATTACACTGCTTCCAAACACACATATTTTACCAGGAAAGATCTCAAATACACCCCTTGACCTGAGTGTCTTTATGCTTCCAGAGTGTTTGCAGTGTCAGACAAGCTCAGGGTGCCTGGTTTTCAGACAAGCCTTTGAAGCAGTTTAAATCTCTGCCTCGTGCTGTTCGAGATCCAGCCCTGACTGTCCTGTGGCTTTCTTAAATATGCCAGCAACTGCCATGCATGAGGGGCAGGTAAGCCCCCAGTCTGAATGGCAAGACTTCAGCCCGAGTCAGGCAGCCATGCAGTCCCTGGGGTGGGTGTGTTGTCAGAGCCTTGTGTGGATTACTGAGAAATTGTAAAAATAATATAAAGAAAATAACCTGAAGTGCCTCCACTTCAGAGAAATCTGGCCTTATGGTTTTGACTGGAGCATCATCTCTTTCCTTTAAAAGCTCTGACCAAATTATTGAGCTGATAAACGATTTCCCTTGGTTTTACATGTGCTGGCATGAATTATCCTTGAGTGCTGCATATTAGGGTTGTTTTGTACTAAAAGGTGTTAAACACTTGTAATAAATATTTTTCCTTATTTCCCCTAGGACACTGTTCCATCTCTGGTTGGTGAAGCATAAAAAAGAGCTGTCATGCCCAGTTTTAATAGGCAATAGGATTTCAAGCCCCCAGAGTTGTTTCACAGTCTGGCAGTGGCCATAATGAAACTGGCCACTGTTGCCACAAGACTTTTTCCTCTCATGCGTTCTCCCCTGTTACCTCCCACAGCTGCTTGACTGGCAGGTCTCTTGCAAACCGCAAACATATTTACATTGGAGCCAGTAGTATTTCTTCAGCTATCTGTGCCATCTTTCTCGTTTTATATTTTCCTTTGCCTAGATAGAGACTCAACCTTAAGCCTAATTTTAAAGAATAAAATTAAACCATGCAATTAACTGCATTTGGGTACAAACAGCAGTTCATTTTCATGTGTTTTGTTTTGAAGCAAATAGCTCGTTTGTTTGTTTGTTTGTTTTTTTCACACTGATTCCCAAATAAATAGGAAAGTACCACTATTCACTCGCCCAGGGTTTATTCATGAAAATGCAATCACAGCCTCCCAGACTCTGGGCAGAGCGAGGTGGGGGGGTCCTTTCTCTGAAGGAGAGTCAGTGTCTCACTCTGCTCTGCAGCTCTGGAAAGAGTCAGGCTAACCTAAGCCAACAAGCATTCATTTGAGTGTCTAGCAAATTTTAATATTTAAATAAAAGATACTTCTTTCATCTCTTTGAGGTACAGGTATGGCAGTGGCACTAGTAAACCATACACAAAAATGGGCTTTGTAGCAATTGATGGATTTTCTGCACCCACCAATCTATCACGCTTTGATAGGCAGCTTCTCCAAATGCCCCTGCCCACTGAAAAGCTGGGAGAACAGGCAGGCCTTGCAATGCGCCCAGAGGGTCAAACACTTGGACCAGGCAGGGAAACAACCCTCCTACCCCCCAGCCCTTTTTATCTAGCAGCTCTGCCTTCACCCTGGGAGCCCTCCATCCCCATTTGACAACAGAATTTTAGCAAAGATTTAATTTTGCGTATTATGTTCTTAAAACAAATGCTGTGCTGTATTTTAAAGTCACTAGGATGAGTTTGGGGAAGCGCTGTGACCCCTTACAACGAGCGAGGGATGTATTTGCCATCATTTCCCAAACGCAGCCAGTCGTATGCTGCAACTCTCCCTTTCCCTCCTAACAAAGAGGGAAGACTGGATCAGAAGGGATCATCTCCATAGAAATTGTGTTGGCACAACCTAGACTGGGCATAAATAAGGGTACAGACCAAGAAAACGAGAGCAATTAACCCTTTCAGGCTCTCGAATGACAAAATGCAGTCTTCCACATTCAGCTTCCCAGTAACGTGATGTGTAAAAGACCCCAGTTGCTAGTGATGGTCTCAGTGACATAAAATTATTCTATTATTTGCCTTGCTCAGGGCTAATTCATGTCTTCCATATGATTTTTAAGCTAGAACATAGTATCTTTCTTATTGTAAAAATTCCAGGTATTAGGGGAACTGAGGATTTCCAAGCACAGATGGCCAGATCTGCAGAACTTGGATCATTTCAGGGTGCTTGAAGCCTGGGAAAGTTGATTTGGCCCTCTGCAATGACAGGGACTACTTGCCAAGTTCCAGTCTAGCTCTGAACTCCTGCAGTATTCCGAGATGCCAATAACTAGGATTTCTTATTTAGAGATCTGTGCGCTTTTCACTGCAGGGTAAAATGGCAAGTAGTGTCCTGCATTTCACAGAACTAGTGTATTTGAGAGAAAAACCGATAGGGGCACAGAGTGAGCTGGCAATTACCCACGCACCTCATATCCTTTGGTCCATTAACTGGGTACCTGAGGATGATCTCCCTCTCCCTCACCTAGTTAAGTCTCAATAACTTACACAAAAATTATTTTAGTATGTTGGTTTGGTAATGTGGATAGATGTGAACTAGGAGAGGCAATTTGTTTGCAGTAAAACCAGAGAAGATCTCACATTTAAATGAGTATTAGTTATGTAGATGTAACTTCACAACCTTCCACAGACCTCCTTTACCCTCCTGCTGATGTGGCCCAACAAATGCAACTCCAGTTGTATAAAAATGCATGGAGTTTTAACTGCTGTTGCAGATATGAAGTGTTTATTTGGCTGTTACAGTGAAGCTAAAGCTGGATTCAGGCTCCAGCTCAGCTCTACAGTGTCCTGAGGCTGAATCTGGGAAGATTCTGAAAATAAATGACCTCGGATCAAAATGTATTTTTAACATGCTTCTCCTTCAAAATCAGGAAAGTCTTGCAGGATTTCGTGATCTAAATAAGATACAGTCTTACTGCCATCTGCACCAATTCTAAGCCAAAAAAAGACCTTTCATATTTGAAACACAGACAATCATGTTAATCCAAGGTCCACTCAACCCCAAAATTTTAAGATACATATGAAACAGCAGACACAGCAAAGAGCGAAAGAAAAGCCATGAACAAATAAGTTTTGAGGAACTGTGTAGGAACAGAGTAGTTATATACAATGCTGATGAATACACAGCTTGAAATGGAAGTGTTCCACCAGTGACGGATTGTAACAAAAACAAGAGAATGATGTCTGGTCACTACCATTAACAAGGCCAATCTGGTAAGAGCAACAAATGTGAACCAAATGTGAAGCACCCCAGCTCAACAAGCACTATCCTTGCATTCACCAGCTCGAGGAACTCCCTGTTGCAGGACACCAACAGGGCAGGTATACCCAGGAAATGATTAAGCAGTATGAACAAAAGTACTTTCTAGCTCACACTGGCTACATTTAATTTAAAGGGCTGTCTATGCCTCAGACATAACAGGTCTCTTCCAGCGAGTTATTCCTTGTCAGATAGACTATTGCAAAATAACATTCATTATCTTAACCGGCGCTGTGCTGGAGGTAGGACACTGAGGCCATGAATCATTATATCCATTTTGCAAGAGGGCTGGTCGTTTCATTAATAAATAATTTGAACTTAGGGGAAAAGAAAACCTTCAGAGGACTACAGTGTTAGGCACAGCCTGGCCACGGCCGAGCGGTTCAGGGGTTCACCTCTTGACGTGGGGCAACATAAACTCCTGGAAATAAATGTAAACAATGGCAATGAGCTTGTAATTTATATTTTATTTTGCACAAGCTTGCATATATACTGCACATACATTCAGTTTAGAGAAGATGGAAGGCACACAAGGCAATTGAACTACTGTATCCTTTAAGTGGTACAAAGCAAAAAGGTAAAAGTCTGGAGAGTATACAAAAGCTTTAAACACACAAAATAAAATCCCCCCCCCCCCCAAATATTTTTCCTGTGTTTATCTTAAATTTAGTAGCTGCCAAGCTAGAATTGTAACTTTTTTTTTCAATCAATTGTCTACTGCACCTTTTTTTTCCAAACGGACAGGGGAGACTTATTGTTTTATCTTGTCATCAATTAATATTACAGTACATCCTTGGTAATACAAAATTGTACACCTTCATCAAATAAATTAGGATAAATTAAACCAATAAATTATGCAAAGTCTTCAGAACAATAGACGACAACAAAAAAATCCACAGTTGAAATTGCCTCTAGCTAAAAAATAAAATAAAAAAAATCAAAAATTGACTTTATCAGTTCAGTTATTGTACTATCTTCAAATTAAAGGGTCTTTATTACAAAAAAAAGAGCTTAATAATGCTATTTACAACATATTGCTAAATAATATAAAGGCAGTGTTTTGTCACTTTTGTAACTATATACATATGAGTAATGGCTGGGACAATATCAGTTTATACCTTAACCTTTGACTCTTCTGGGCAGCATTAAAACCAACCTAAGAGGCTTTTTTTTTTTCCTTCTTTTTTAGTTTCTGACTCTTACACGTTATACGGTAATGAGATGGTTATTGTTTGTCTACTATCTCACTCGAGTGGTGCAATTAATGCAGAAGGTATGGATTTTAGAGAAAAATGTAAGCTCACTGTTTCTTCTAGATTTGTTTCTACATATCCCAGTATTTGTGCATTTGGAAGGTGGCTGCTTTGGGAGAGAGGTGACTGTGGCTCAGATGAAAAGACTGAATAAAGTCATAGTGCCACCACCTTTCATACACTAAAAAGGATATTCCTAAGAAGATACAAAGGTTAAATACCAGTTTTCATCCCAGCTCTAAATATGAGCATTTTTAGCTTCAGTTTATAGATGGTTTACAACCAACAGTTCTACAGAAAACAAAACTGCATTTCCTTCAACAGAACATTTAAGTGCAATACAGTAACTGCTTACTCATATAAACCAGTTACATTCCTTAAGGGGAGCTTTTTGAAAACAATGTGTATTGGAATTTTCAAACACAGGGTTGGTACCAGAAGGAAACATCTGCACTATTAACACCAATGATTGCTATATAATACACATGGCAAATATAGTTTTTGCTTTCACTTCTCATGTACAGTGCTCATTTTGGGGGTTTTGTAAACCACTTTCCATTTTTAATATATATATATATCTTTCTG
>VWZT01008680.1:247251-254817 GCA_013397055.1 Pachycephala philippinensis | reverse complement strand
TATATATATATATGTATAATCTTTCAATGCTGCTGGTGAAAATCCTATCTTTAAAGCCACAAAATCTTCACCTTTATTTCTTAATTAATATTAACCTGTGGAAAAAAAAACATTTTTCTATTAACTGACTTCATATACATAGAAAAAAATTCTGCAATTTTACAGAAACTGTATTACCCATTCCCTTGACATCTGATGAAAGAGACTTAACTTTTAAAAGTAGAGAGCTGGATTTTCAAGAATGCTTTCAACTATCTACACAGTTACTGTAGTGTTTCTTATAAATTCAACAGATGTTTTCAGAATGTAGTTATTAAAATCTTATGTCTTTATGCAAGAACAGCAGTAAGGTTGAATATTTACATTGCTTTATAAAAGTTCCCCTCGATTTTCAATGTTCACCCACATACCTGGTACAGTAACAAAGATTCTGCAAACTTAAAACACTTTAATTAAATAATACTCAGAGGCACAAAGCAAACCTCAGGAATACATGGGTGAACACTTCCTTAAATAATTCCTACATTCTAACATCTTCCACGTGTTTACCATTAAATGTGAAACGTTCCCATTAAACAACCAGAGATACAGTAAGAATTAAATGTTTTGTAGTTTCAAATAGAACATTCTTTTCACAAAACATAACAAATGTCTAAAATAGGTTCTTAATCTAGATAGGAAAAAGGTAAGCTTTCCACTTCATACGCATCTTTTGTGTGTGTGTGTGTTTTTTTGTGTAAATATACATACATATGCCCACACATGTTGTCCTGTGTGTGTGACCACATACGTATCTGTATATGCACATATGTCACGTATGAAATATTGCTTCTATACTACTTTTCATCAGGCTAAGAAAACACAAGATTTGCACCACAGTTACAAAAAATTGGCTTCTACAAGAATTTTCAAAACTCGAATGCTGCTCAAACAATTGAGAAAAAATAATTTGCGTTATCAAACTGTTCTAAAAATTCTCTTCTTCAAAAACTTATTCTCCTGCTTTGTTTTTTTTTTTTTTTAATTTTTAAAAAGACACAAAATATGCATAGCTATCAACATTATGTCAAACAGCCGGAAAAAAAAAAAAAAAGGTCAGTGTTTATTGCAGCTGTAGTAATTGAAAAATAAAGTTTAAAAGATGAAAATTGTAAGCCACAGAAGGCACAAGAACAATTGTACTTGTGGGGGAAAAACTGGTATTTTGAAGGATTTTTTTTATCCTTCCGCTGGTGCATTTAAGGTCTAGGCACAGACTATAACCTCAAGTTTATATGCAGAAATAAATCTGAATTAGCAGTAAATGAATGGCAAGATGGGGTTTCTACTTGGATTTTGAAATTCTTTTCCTATGTAAACTTTTCATTACAATAAAAGTAGCCTCCTGCCTTTTAACCATTTTAGTGAAATAATATTGAGATCATTTAAAAGAAACTGGATTGGATTCTACTTAGAATTTAGTACAAGCTATGCCATGTATTTGTAATTTTAGGTGAATTGGGAGGCACAAAGGCAATATGCCTGTAAAATGCAGAAAAATCACATAACTGAAATGATCAAATTATCATTTATTCCTTTTTCAGACCAAGGAGGTTTTTATTTTGCTTTTAAGATGAAATTTCTATTCCTAATTCCTATGCCTCATTTACTATTGAGATTATACTACCCATAAATAAATAAATAAATGCAACAACATCAAGTGTTGAGTACACAATTTCACTTATTTAGATTATGTGAATCCCTTTGCAGCCAAATAATAATAATATTAATAATAATATAATAATAATAATAGAATAATAATAGTAATAATAATAATAAAAAAAAGCAACGGTAAAATCACAGGTTGAGATGGTAGCTAGTAGTATGTCCACATAGTATGATTGAAGTATGGCTTTGCTTTCTTATGTCCAAGGTGACAATGCAAAGTTATATTTTGCATCTGATGGTATGCCAATGATGAACTTACTGTATTAAAACTTGAGCATTTTATGCCACTTCTTCCCATAAATCAAAAAAAGTGCATGAACACAATTTTCATCCTTTCTTATTCAAAATTCATTGGAGTTACATCTTTATGAAGTGTAATGTTTACCAAATCATGCACACACACAGAAAAAAAAAAAGGAAAAATGAAATAAAGAAAACAAAATAAAATGAAATAAAATGTAAGAAAATAAAAGAAAGAAAAAAATAAATCCTGTCTACTGTAAGGATACGTACAGTATTAGGTACTCTCAGGGAGTCTAAGATCAAGATTTGTTTTGCTTTTAATGCATAGTGAAAATGTTGGCACTTCATCCCATGCTATTGTCTGCATTGCCTATACTCCACAGATACTGCCAGTGCTTGAAAAGAATGACAGGGAATCGGAGGATTGTGCTGTTTAATTTGAAGTCAGCAGGTTTTTAAGGCTTTCTGCTAACAAGAATTGCTTTCATATATTTCTGTCTATCAGCAGTATTTGTAAATGAAGTGAAATTGCAATGATCAGGTCAGCTCTTTAGTCACATGGGTAAACTTTCACTCTCCAAAGTCAAAATGTGATTTTAAAATAAAGAAGATACCAATATCCTCAATGGTCTAAATATAATTCACGGCTAATTAGGAACTTCCTCTAGATTTAGATTGAATTACGTAGGGGAAAATACTATTGATGATAACAATAAATTCTTACTGCATCCGTACAAAAGACGACAAAGAAAATGACAAATACAGTGTGCCATAGCATGTTCAACCTTCCCCCAAACTTCTGGAGACAATTTCTTTCTGAAAACATGAGAAAAGGAGAGCTACTGAAGAAAGCACGAGAACTAGCAGCTAGCTTTCTTTTATTCTGTCATATCGTGGTGTAGCATTCAGGCAAACCCAGATCCATCAAGGACTTTACACTGTAGCTCAGGTTTTGGTCAACACTAGCTCCAGCTTCAGAAGACAAGTGCAGCCACATTGCTCAAATAGATTTTTTTTTTCCTTTTTTTTTTTTAAAGCTGCACTTACTGTAATTTTAAAAATCCAATTTGGCTATCTGAACCCTGCATAGCCAGGAGGACACTGGGATTTTTGTATAATGCTTGATTAGATTTTTATGAAAATGTAATTTTTATTCTTCTGATTAGGAAAAGACTAAATATATTTTACAGCTACAAACAAGCCTTTTTTTTTTTTCTTTCCTTTGCCTCAGCGCTGTGAGGTGAAGACTCTTCTACTACATCTAAGATCATTCAAAAAGTGCTTTTCAGGACAGATGTCAAATATGGACAGAAAACTTTGTATGCTGGAAAGGGGATCTTGGGGGGCAGAATGGACTGGGAAAAGAATAAATTTAGGGACTAATGCCACTTAAAGTAAGACCGAGACATGGCAATATACGACGCTGAAGGTTTCATTTTTACTCTATGGAGAGTGAAATGCTTCCGCTTTAGTAAGCTGACCATATTCCAAAATTAGTGTGGTTGATACAATATTGTGCATGAATTACTGGCCTAACCCTGCAAGAACAGTATTTGATTTGTGCAAACATCCCTTGCTGCAATTTAGACAAACAACAACCTGGCGTGTCGGTTACTGGTGCAGGGTATCTGTCATTTCTGTAAGGAAAACATGAAGAACAGGGTTTGCTTTTTTTGGGTGTCACTTCTTGGAGTGAGTACCTAAAGCAGATGTTGTATTTTTTTGAAGTATGAAACAAAATCTAGGTATTGATTAAAAAGTATATAAATACAAATAAAAAAGCTCGAAGCTTATGAAGTGACTCCACAGAGTTCAGACCTTTAGCAGTATAAACATAATATAAACTTCATTGTCTGTAGTATTGTGCCATGACATTAGTCTCACTAAGACAAAATGCCAGTTTGCAGCAAGCAATAAATCTGACAAAGCATTTTTTAACATAATGCCCTAACTTGCTAAGACAGGCTTTTACACGCTTCCAAACTCTTCTCCCTGAAAATTAACCCCGTTGGTTCTTCAAATGTTAAGGGTCTTGGGCAAAAGTAAACCAAAGGCTGAAGTAAAATAACCATCCCCTTGGAACTGAACGAAAACTTAAATCCAGGAAGGATCAGTCTAATTCCATATACATATATATATGTATGCGATACACATATATATGAAATTAAAATAGAGACACACATGACTTGGGCATCATAAGGGGACTGCTACTTTCATACATTCATAAATAGCTGCTGAACTCTCTACTCATGAAGAAGCTCTTGTAGGCAGTTTGGGGATTTGAAAATCTCAGGGACCTCACTGTCCAGCTTACAGATGACCTTGTATATGGCCTTCTTCCAGGAAGGATCAACATCTTTGCCTGCGATAATGGCATTGAAAAACTCCCGTAACGTGATCTGAGCCACTTCCAGGAATCTCTCTGGAACCTGCTGATACAAGGAGACAATGGCATTAATACAGTTTTCAATTTCAAGTCTCTGGTTCTTCAAAGGAAACTGAGCTAAGTTCTTTCTTTCAGAAAGGGGCTTACATAGCACCTGCATTTTCTAAATGTGGCAGCCCTCTATTCTCTTATGCAAAGCTGTTATATATAGTACTATAGCAATAACTTTTATAACATGTGTTAGAGATCTTTGTAAAGTCTACCGACAGAATGTAGGTAACAAAATGTTACTGTCTCAGTTGGGAGAGTAGGGGGATTTATAGGCTATAATTAGCAGGAGGAGAAACAAGCACAATTGTCTTTAAGGAAAGAAATCTCTGCTTGATATTTTACATACATTTATAGCTATGTTCTCCTCTCCGTGTGAGAACTAATATGAAAGTTATGCACGCACAGAAAGCCCTTTGTACCTTTGTGCTTGACTTTGGTCACAACCTGTGCTGAAAGCTGTCAAAGAAATGGGGTATCTCTGAATGTTATTTGTAGTTTAAAACCAATCAAGCAGGAAAGCCTTCAGCTAGTGGCTTGCTTCTGTGGCTGCTATGCACAAGAACCCCATAACATGACTTTCTCAGGAGACATTACGGCCTTTCCTTCTTTTTCAGGAGCACCCAAATACCACCCTAACCTCTTCAACAGGTGCACTGTGCTCCAAGTGGCTACTGAGCTGCGATGCTTTAAACTCATTTGTGGTTTTTAAACATCACTGTCACTTCACGGGTGAGTCAAACACCCAGCTAGCAGGTATGTGCCACTCTCAGAAGCCCCTGAATAACGGGTGAATGTTAAAAACCACAGTTACCTCCAAACTTCAGTAATTCATTCTAAGTGGTTGTCTCAGGCACCAGCACCACCTTCTTGCCCTTTGCCTTAAATGATTCAAAAGCAATCGCTCTAATGAACTGCAGGGCAGTTGCAAGGTTCAGGTAATCTCCATAAAGGTATTATTTTCCACTTTTATTACGGAAATATGGCTTCACAGCTCTAGAACTGCTAATACATGGCCGGCCAGTAGCCAGCATGCTTATAATAGCAAGTATTCCCTCACTGCTATTCTTTGTCCCCTCCGGCAAGAGGAGTTCTCCAACCTGCACTAGGAGCCACTTGAACCATTCCCGGGGCCAACAGACACTTGGGCAGCTCTCACTCATTTACTGAATTCATGTCACACTGCCAGATCAGGGACAGCCCCTTATTCTCTACTTCAGGCTTTTCTTCTCGTCCCTTTGGAAACCACTTGCAAAAAGCCTGTCTGGAAACGTGTGTGATCAATCTGACATAGCAGAGCTCTGGAGCCTCGCTCACCTATCATTGTTAGGGAAACACCACCAGTTGGATAGCCACGTTCTGCCACCAGATAAGCATGAGATCAGCTCCCCCTGACACCAGCTGACAAACTCTGCTTCCAGAAGCCCCAGAGAAGTCCTCTGTCTACCTCTGAGAGTGAAATCCAGCCCCCACGTGTTTTTGGTTTTTTTTTTTTTTTCCTCCCAAAAGCATCTGTGGAAATTTTTCATTCAACAGGCTGCGCAGAAAGACACATCTTTACAGATGGTCTATTCCGGCAATAATTAAGAGAGAAGAAGTTAACTATTATGTTTCACTTACTCCAGCTCAAAGAAATTACTTAAAACTCCTCGTAACCACTCAGCTGTTCAGGTGTTCGGTAATATGTCTACAGAAGATACTTTCTCATTCTTGCATTGCTATAAAAAATTTACATGCTTTTCTGTTCATGCAGTTCAATGCTCACATGGTGTTCATCACCCTTGGTATTGCTGGGCACTAACCAAGGGGAAGGAGTTTCTGACTGTATGAAACTAGAAATCAGGAAAAGGAGTAGATAACTAAATTTATGGAGTAGACATTGATGTTAGTTCATGAGGGCAAAACCTTTTGATTTTGGTATCCACTCCAGAGGACCAACATTAGATGTCTTTCTTCCAAGCTGCTGGAGATGGGAGAGAGGCAATTGCAAGCACCTACCTGAGAAGCATGAAGTCTAAATGCACGAAGACCTACCTCTCCTTCCTACCACACGGTTACAACCATGACAACTTTAAGCACGGAAGTGACAACCTGGGTTTTAAGTTGGGCCTTTGCCATTCAATTTCTACCTGTGCATTTGGAAGTTTTCCAGGTAGAAGATGCTGCTTTTCCATGGAGAAGGCAGTGTGGAACCCCTGAACCCCTAGCTTCCAGGCCTTCCACCCCTCTAGTGACACACAGGCCTTTTTTTTCAGACTGAGAGTTATCTTTTAAGGTTCAACTTTATTGTACCTGAGTCACATCTACAGGGTCAGGCCTCTTTGAACCTGGTGCAACAGGCTGCAGAGAGCAGCCCACAAACATAACAGTGAACAAACCCAATAATGAACAAAGCCCTGTGGGGGCTTTGAAGAGACCCAACTTTTCAGCTTTTTCTTCCTCTGGTTGCTTCACCTTGTAATGCTGAGTTCCTAAAGATCTCCCCTACTCCTAAGCATTACAGCCATTCATAGCTCTTTCCTTTTGGGATGTTATTAGCAATTTTTCACGTCAGACTGGATTACACACGTTGCATGTTGTAATGTGAATTCCATTGTGATTAATCCCCACAGGATGGTATGCCAGCCAACACTTTTCCTTTCTAGAAAGAGTATCTGCAGTGGTTTTTGTTGTTTGGGGTTTTTTTAAATAAGAAAATACTAGTGAAGTCCAGAGCCTGAAAATAAATATTTAAATGTATGGGTAGTTATATTTTTCAGTGGGCAATTAATCAGTCAGCCACTTTAATTATGTGTCTGGGGGTGGCATTTCCCTGACCCTAAGTGATGGCGACCTATTCAGCGCATCTTTACACCTAACTGACTGAACATCTCTGAAGCAGGAACATCTGCATAAAATGCTTCAGTGACAAATAAACTCTATCTACATTGCTTTTAATAGAACCAACAATCCCTAGTATGAACCCAGGGCATTTTCTTAGCATCAGGTGGCAGCAGTCAATCAAAGAATCACACTGTGCATTCACCAGGAGGAAAGACAATGAGGTCTAGTCAGGGGGAGTCTAGGTGGGTCTCAGGCTGAACCATCCACATGAGCCAGGTTTAGAAAGAAATCACACTTTGCTGCATGCTTTGTCAACGTAACTTCACTGCCAAGGAAAAAAGTCACAGGCCAAACTTTGG
>VWZT01008680.1:234751-244751 GCA_013397055.1 Pachycephala philippinensis | reverse complement strand
TGGTAAGTAAATATTGATCAAGGAGAGACATATCTCCTGACAGCAGTAGCACAAGCTGGGGGCTTGTACTGCAGACAGAGTGGACTTAAATGGATAAACTCAGATGCTTTAGGAAGGCCACACAGAGATTACTAGATAAAGAGGCAAGAAGTCAGAGCTGGCTTTCCTTTCCCCTCTGCAGGGAGTTTGGACTTGGTTACACGGAACCTCCATGATAGAAAGAAAAGTCAGCTGCTCCCAGACACAGTCTTACAAAGAAATAAGCCCATATCTTAGGTGCCCAAATGACTTCTATTTTTCTCTCTTGCCAGCTGACACATTAATATTGCATGCAATAACTGGCGAGTTTAAGGCCCTCTCCTTGAGCACATGTGGGAGGCTACCAAGGGTCAGCTTCTCAGCAGTGTAAATTTTCACCACCCCACTGGTTTCAACAGAGAGTTTACGTTGCCTGTGGATGGCCACCTCTGGTTGTGCTGGGCTGGGGCACACATTTTCCCACTCATACTCCTAGTGAGCAGTTCACTCTGATGCCTCTGACATAAAATACACACCCTAACACATGTAAGGGTGCCCAGTTTAGGCCCATAAGCAAAGAGTGAAGGTTTATTGGAATGACGTGTGCAGAAAGCAGCAGCAAAATCGTCAAGCCATTGGCGGCTGTGATTTCTTGTAAAATTTCTGCAGTACGTAACTGCAACCTCATCTTAGAAAACTACCAGATTTGGGTGGACATAAGAGGGAACACAAGTGCTTCTTGGAGCGGATTTCAAAGCAGTCCTCAGAGATTGGATCAGAAGCCTCCGACCCAGGAGCAAGGCGACCATAAAGCCATTCACCTTGTCTGGGGAGACAAAGGGAAAGGATCACATGGTAATTTTCAGTCCGGGGTCCCATGTTTAGAAGTACCAAGACCAACACAATGGTTCTAATATTGTAACAGCGTCAGACAACTGCTTGGCTGTAGCACACAAATCTGAAGATCCTTCAGACAGGGACAGCTGGGCTAAGCTCGAAACCTTTTCTCATACGATGTCTAATCTATGTTAAACTTCAGCTCCATACGATGAGGCTGGCCAGAGCGTACCTACAGACTTTGCCTGTGGTATTGTGCTGGAGTCTGATAGTGTGTTGTATTACTAATGTTCCAAGAGTAAACACACTTGTAGGAAACAGCTATAGTTCAAGGCTGCGCTTTAAAAAAATAAATGTTTCATCAGTCTTAGCAAAGGAACAAATGGCAGTAACACTCTGTATCATATTTTACAAAGCTTCAAAAGAACAATGTCCCGTTGAGTGAAATTCAGTAGCATTCTGTAAACATTAATTTAAGGAAATCAATAGGCTCTGTGAGCTAAAGCCATATTGCAAGATAAACTGGCTGGAGTGCTACTTTGTCAAACAGATTTTAGTTTTCTCGGCTAGATAAAGACGGTTTCAAAATGGGGTAACGTGTTGCAACCAAGGTTTGAAAACTATGTGGCCTTCAAACAGTCTGCTTGTTCCTACTACAAAGCTGGATAAACATACTTTAAAAATGATAAGATTGGGCCAGGATTGATTTTACTTTCAAATTTTATATAAAGTAGAATTCTTGCTGTGTGTGAGTTTGGATTTTTTTGATCCTAACTATGAGCAGAAATAAACAAGAGCAGCTTAGACAGCTCAAGATGATTTTTCCAATTTTTCCAATTGCAGGACATTATGGATTTTAAAAGTCTTTATTCATGTTGACCTGGTGGGCAACAAGTCACCTTGCCAAAGAGGAAAGCCAAATCTCTCATGGACTTAGGATCAGAGGTCTTCGGCTGGTGAAGGCTGCTCACGTTGCAGAGCACAAGGTCGTCGTGATGGGAGTAAACAGGTTGGAGGGGATGAGGGGGGCAAGGCCAGATCACTCTACTTTTTGGATGATCTAGGCAGTAGCTATACAGAGGAACTCTGTAGGGAGCCCAAGGACAAGGTATAAACAGCACCTATTAGAAAAGTGCTGGAAAACCGCTGCAGAATGATGAGTCCACTGCTGGGGATGCAGTCTCACCATGGGTAGCCCCAGGTCAGACAGCTGTCTGTATGCACAGCGGTCCACACCAGCACAGGTACAGCGATAGCACAAGAGATCCAGGAGAAATACTTCTGCCAAGAAAACCTCATACAAAGTGCAAACTAGATTTGCACAGGCACCCCCACTCCCAGAGTCAGGGTAGGGTGAGTTTTGGGGCCAGAGAGCAACCTTCTTGAATGAGATGACTGAGAAACTCTACTTGTGTCACCCACACATAGCCCTGAGCCTCTTCCTCGCAGGAGAAAGATTTAAGCCTGTCAGCTTTGGGGGAAAGCTGGCACCTAAACACACATTCCCATACCCACAGCCTGTGTCCTGTAGGAAACTTATCAAGGACAGGCCCTTTTGCATCCCTCCCTAGCAGTAAGACATCACACTGCCCCTGGAGCCACTTCTCTGTGGGCGTGCAGAGAGGCTGGTGATTCCTGGACTAGTCCATTCCTTGTGTGCACTCCACCAATCCAGGGACCCCCTCTGCTTTAAGAAGGAGCTTCGAGGCAGCTCACCTATCCACCTGGCCCCCTGCAGAGCAGGAGCTTGTGCAATCAGGAGCTGCAGGCACAGATCCAGTGCCTTTTCCAGGCTAACGCAGCCTTGAGCAGCACTGTCCCATCGTCAGCTTTCCTGGGCTTGCAAGGGCAGCGCCTGCACCACCTCCCCGGTGTCCTGGCTCCTGCCACGTTTATCCAGACTGTCCCTCCCCTCACGCACATTCCCTGTTCCCCGAGTGCAGCGAGCTGCTGTGTGGGACCATCTTAGCGCTGCGAGTTGGTGTGGCAGCATATCAAGCAGGAGGCTTTGGCTTCTACACAGGAATTGGAGGCAGGTTTTGGAGTAAGTTGCTACACTTTTTGGCGCGAAAGCCACGGCAGCATATGGCCCAATGTTCTCAGTTTAAGTCTGACACTTAACATTATTTAACAGTTTCTGTGTTAGGTGCTTTATAAGGTAAAGGAAATTAACAATTTTCAGCTAATTAGATCACTCAATTGGCTGAACATCCTGGACACCTCTTAGAAAAAACCAGGTTGGCTCAGGCAATGGAAAGGCTAATGCCTCTTCCATTATCACTTATGAGGAGAGGGAAATAGTTGGAAAGGATGCTTTTATTTTAAAAACACAAATGAAAAATACCTCAACTATTGGATGCCCTAGTAAACACACTCTTCTCCCAACCAGCACCTTTCTAGAATGCAATGGGTCATTCTGCCCACCTCTACGTGTGTCCCAATCCCCCTGGCTACAGCAGCAGCTCTCTGGTGCCACCACAGTCTTCATTTTTTGCCTTCAAGTTTCATCTCACAACTCCTGCTGTACAAACCTCTTAAGAAACAGATTTTTTTGGCAAGAGAAAAGAATGGACAAGAAACTGGGTGGCCGTTCAGGAAAGTCTGTTCTCCCACAGTGCCACACAAAGAGAAGGCCACTCTTTTGGGACGGCACTGTTAGGAAG
The DNA here is from genome assembly GCA_013397055.1 of Pachycephala philippinensis. NCBI lineage: Eukaryota > Metazoa > Chordata > Aves > Passeriformes > Pachycephala > Pachycephala philippinensis. The sequence continues at coordinate 241,233 of VWZT01008680.1, read as the reverse complement.
GGAAAAGCATTAGTCCAAGTCCAGTTCAAAAGAGAAAAATTAGGCAAACAACAGAGGCTGCTTATTGCACTTACTGTCGCAATGTGGTTTTTTGACTCTTTGTAAAAAGCTGCAAAATGATTTAAGGATGTATTTTAAAAGTGTTGGTTTAAAATAAAGCTGAGATCCCTTATCCCATGAGGAGAGTTTGGGGCACTAGTAATCTACTGCTGGCTTACTGTTATCTCCTCCGCCAAGCTCACAAAGAGGAGAGAGAATAGGCATGGCTCTTACAAGTCAAAAACCTGACAGTGGGGCTGCTGAGATGCCTGATAATATCGGGGAAGTGAAAGTGGTAGTGCAGTGAAAATGGATACTGCATGATACATTAGATTTAATCACTTGCATTTCAATTAAGCTTTTCCACAAATAAAGGCTGGGAAGTACTCCGCAGGCTCCCCGCGCGGCTGGAGCACCAAGCGCCGCTGGTGGCTGAGCACAAGCAGCGCTGCCGCAGCTCGCTCGGGCTCACACCCCTGCTGCCTCCTGGGGTCCTCCCTGGTGGGATCCATCTTCCCATCGCCCCATCTCCCCATCGCCCCATCTTCCTGCCCCACGCACAGCACTGCACCCTGTGGGATCCCTGTCCCGGAACTGCTGCGCCCACGGCGCAGGGGATGAGCCATTCCATTGTGGAAACAGAGCTACTCCGGCACGCAAACAGCACGGCTTTAACATGCTGGTTTCCAAACACAAAACTTGGGAAGACTCGGGAGTAGAATGGGCTAAAAAAAAATTAAAAGGACTTCCCGTTTTTAATTTGTTTAGACTTTTTGCACCTTGAAATTCAGTTCTCCCCTTCCCCATCCTCAAAAATTTTCCCAGTATTTTACTGGGAAGAACAGAGCTACTCTGGCATGCAAACACCACGGCTTTAACACGCTAGTTTTCAAACACAAAACCTGGTAAGACTCGGGAGTAGAGTGGGATAAAACAAAATAAAAAGGACTTCCAATTTCCAGTCTGTTTAGACTTTTTGCACCTTTAAATTTAGTTCTTCCCTTCCCCGACCTCAAAAATCATCAACAGCATTTTCCTAGGAAGATTATTAAATTTCCTCTTCTGCCTTAGTGATGAATTAGAACTACATGAGATGTAGAGGCTTCTAATGGAAACTCTGATTGCCCATAACTTGCTGCATTGCCAGTGGCACTGCCACAGTATGGAAAAATCACTAAGGCTCCTACAGCTTATGGTAGCTGGGCATTTCATGTGTGTTGGGAAACGTAAGAAAGAGTCACAGGAGGGGTTACTGTCACACCCCAGAAGCTGCCTCATACAAAAACTGAAGGAGGAATAAAACTCTCACACACAAGAATAGTCTAACTTTAACTCAGTCCATTGTGGTGAAATGCAATCTGCTACAAGAGGCTGCCTACAATGCCAAGCAGCATATTATGTACCCTGCTGCCAAATTCTGGCAGGTACCACATACAGGTGCCCACAAAAAACCTGTCCAGAAAAGTGAGTACAGGGATGACCACCCAATTCTGGCTCAGCAGAGAGGTTGTTGCACACTCTCCTGGACACATCAGCCGGATGGGAATGGGATGTGTTACTCAGAAGGACCAGGAGGTACAGCCTAGACAGAGATGAGCAGGTTATGTCTCTCACCAGCAGCAAGTCCTCTGCTTTCATGGTGTATTTCCATGTGTGGAAGAGCCAGGCATAGAGAAACTGCTGGTTAGACCATGGATACAGAGGTAAACTGGCTCACAGGACTTGTAATTTGCAAGGATTTTTTTATGTTCAGCAGAATTTGGCTCCATAGGTGAACCACTAACACTATAGTAGAAGTGATACTTGAAATGATTATGCATCTAGAATACATTTTATATGTGTACATATATATATATATATAAAAACACGTTGCAACAGTGCAGTAACATCTATAATTGGTGTTGCTTGCTCTTGCACAGTCTTCCCATCTCTCTGCATTGCAGTCACCTTTGTCTTCTGTGTCTGGCCCTGAAAAGCTCCAACTGTGCCCTCTCCCTCCTCGGTTTGCATGGGCTGGGGTGGGGGGAGTGAGGAAGGAGGTAGGGGAGAAGGATGGGAAGCAGGTGGTGTTTAATCAGTCTGGCAGGGAAACAGGCTGTCACCAGGGTCCTTTTGGGGGTGTCATGAAGGTGGCAAGCATGCCCTCTGGCACAGGGTACCTCCTTTCCTCTTTCCAGTGGCAGAGGGTAGGAGCAGGGGAAGGAAATTGTGTGTGGTTATGAGTGAGGGGTGTTGCAAATAAAGCTGTCTCCACCAGTTTAGGCTCCCACTGAACAATTTTGACAAATCTCCTCCCAGCGCAACCATGCTTTCATGAGCATCCAGAGCCCATCATGATGGGATAAACTGCTCCATCTATCCCATCCTGAGCCATGCAGCCAGCCAAACTGGGCTACAAACACCCTGTTACAAGCTCCAGTGCAGGACCTGCTAGGGACCGGTGAGGCTTGCAAGCCTGTGAGGTCAGAAGACAAAGTCTTACATCCTAATGGACTGAGCTCTCTCTCATTTGACTCCCCTTTATCCCTTGTGGAAGGAAATGGTGCGACTCCAGACAGCAGTGGATTAGATAACCTCGAGGCTGGGCCTCATCTGATGGAGCCAGCCCTCTCTGCAATTGTAAGAGATAAGCTGCTCCAGCTCCTGCTCCCCCCGGCCCACCAGACACTGGTATTTGGCACTTAAAGACCTTTTATTTGCAACGTTTATTTCCCCCTCTCTCCTCTAAAAACTTTCTGAAGTTGCAGACTACTGCTTTAAATGAATTTATATGTCTATACCACAGTTCTACCCTAAGTCCCAATCGCAGCAGTCTGCCTGCTTAGCAACAGAGATCATGCCACCCTGGTTTGCTGCTCTCTACAAAGCCTCTCCACTAACTAGAGAAACAAGTTCAAGGCCACCTCTTTGAGCACTCTGGACCACCACCCAGACAGGACTTCTTCTGACAGCACATTTCCACCAGAGCCTTGAAACAGCCCCCCTGCAGAGGGCACACAAAACGAGTCAGAGCCCGCCCATGTACCATCCCCCTCTGCAGATAAGAAAGCTGAACCTTGCCCCTTCCAGATCTAAAGGGAGAAATCATCTCCAAAACGTTGATTACCTTCAGCCAGCCCTTCTGGCTATCCTTCTATCTCTCACCCACCCACACGTACGTATCAGGAAGACTCTCTCTCTGCACACAAAATTCAGCTATACTCTGGTGTTGCAGGTGATGGGCTATGTGTGAGTAAAGAAAGTGATCCAGTACTCTGAAGACTCCCTCCTGCTTGGACTGAATGGTATTTCTTCACTTTCTGTGCTATTAATGTTACAACTGCTACAAACTGCATCTCCTGCTCCCAGGTTCGTTTTGTCTCACACGGGTGAAGAACACAGAGTCCTCATGGATCCTTGCAACATCCTGCTGCCACTTCCTCACAGCCTTAACATTTGCCCTTACAGATTTAAGTCTGTTTGAAAACAGCGTCCCCACGGCGCTCCCCACCAATGCTGGAAGGTCTGTCTGCAAGCAGACCTGCGCTGCCACTGCTCTCCCAGGCCAGGGATATCTGCTCTGAGAAAGGGCAGGACCCCAGCAAGCTGGCCCAGAAACCAGCACGGGTCACAGCGCTGCTAAACCTCTCCCACGGTTTCCAAAGGATTTTGACAGTTTGCTAATTGACATTATGAGAGCCTGACTCTCGTCCATTTTAGAACACATTGAATGTATCAAGCAAACGGTGTTCTGCGTGAAGGTGACCTATTCAAAGTCCTATAGGATGGGCAATCCTATCTGTAAGACTTCTGCTAAAGTCAGTCACACAGCCCTGACCCTGCACTGTGAGACAGGATCGGCTGGGACCTCCTCTTTTGGCAAGCGTGCCTCACAAAAATAAAAACAACACCCCCCCTCCACCCCACATCCATGGACATGATGGCTCTGTGACTCCAAATCCAGTGCTGCATTTAATGTCTAGTTTTAAAAAATTAAATGAAACTTTTTTCCAATTAACATTTAAAATATATTCACACACTTGACTGTATAGTAACACAACAAAAGACAGCTCTTCAGCTGGCATATATTAATTAGCTGCAATGATTGCTGGAGCTGATTTACACCAGACACTGAGAATCCAGCCCAGAATTTAGTTCAGTGTCATGAAGAAAAAGCACGGGGTGGGTAGGAAACGGAGGGAAAAATCTTACAAAGCTAGTAAGCTAACCCACTATTTCACATCCCTCTGGTATGACATTTATATAGAACAGCTGATATAAAGTTTAGAAGATCAAACATTTTCCTCAATTTTCACAGTACAAAATGTTCTATGACCTTCTAATGTGACACATTAAAACAGGATACAAGAAATTTCAGCTGATCAGGTCTCATGAACACCTTCCACCTTCACTAGACAGTGCTGCTCCTCCAAAAGTTCTGAGTGAGAAATTTAGCTATGTTGTCTAAAAGAAATGAAGAAAGTCTGGAAAAAACATGTGCAACTTGCATGTTACCCATTATCACAACTAGGATTTATAAAATGGTAAGAGTAATCATCGATTTATTTTCCTTTTTTTTTTCTTTTTTTTTTTTCAAGCACCAGGTTTTAAAATTGCCTAACGAATTCCTGCTAGATACAGAATGAAAGAAAAAGCACTTCAGCTTGTAAGGGATAAGACTCTAAGCGAGTCAGGGATGATATGGGTTAAAATTCACCTTGCTTCTCACTCCTCATCCACGATGGGATTTTGGAGAACGACGGACATCTGGAAATCGGTTTTACACAGAAAAATAGAAAACAGGGAAGAACTAGGAAGATGAATAAAGGCTCATCACAGACACAAAAGACTAGAGGAAAAAGAAGCCTGGATTTGGGTATTCTTGTCTGGCAAGGAGGCAGGCAGTAAGGCTAATGAAGCATTTGCGATATGGGACGTATGCCAGCGTAACAAAGAAGATGTGCATCAGCTCTGCAGATGTGCCAAAGCCCCCAGAGCAAAATAATGACATAATCACCATCAGTGTCACAGACCAGACTGTACACAAGGTGACATGGGAGAGAATAAATAAGGGTCTTTAGAGGCCTGTAGTACACACACGGGAAGGAATAGCCATTCCTCACAACTGCCACAAGAGAGTGGCGAGATGTTGGGTATAATGTGTGCAGCTAGCAAAAGAAATCTTGAATTGTTCAAGGCTAACACACTATAAATTGGTGCTTTTCTCGATCTCCAGTTGACGTTTCAATTCCCACTACCCCTTGTTGAATGCAGAATGAAATGGCACTAGGAGTCAGAAGAGTTTGCCAAGTTTTGTTTTGTTTGTCGGGTTCTTTTCTTTTTCCTTTTTTTTTGTGGGGGGTGAAGGGGAATGTTTTTTTGTTTTGTTTGAGAAGAGGAGGGGGCAATAAAGATGAGTATGGGTAAATAATTGTAAAAGAAACAAAACCAAAAAAACCAAAAACCGCAAAACAAAACACAGCACATCATCACTACATGCACAGATGCACACAGGAACAGAAACCCAACACCATTCAGCTGGAACAATCCTAGGATTCCCTCAAAGCAAAGCTAGAAACAAATGAGGTTGGGGTTTGATTTGTTGGAGGTTTTTTTTGCAGGGAGGGTAGTGGGGATTTTGCCTTCTGGTGTACAACTATCCCTGAACCAAACCAAAAAAAAAATCCGCTAAAATATTTTTCCATGCTAAAAGACAAGATTACTATTTTATTGATCAGTAATAAAACACCGCTTAGGGTAATTTAGTACTTAACATGTCATTTGCAGTGGGGAGTAATCTGAAAAGCTCTGAGTAGCCTTAAATCATTTCACAACAGCTCTTCCTGCATAAAAGCAAGTGTTTGCCTCCGTACAGCTGTGTGATTTTGTGGTATATTTTTTTTTTCGCAGAACTTTTGTCAATTTTTAAAGGGAACATCTGTTTGATAAAGTGGAACAACGCTGCTAGTAATCCACAAGCCTGAGAGGGCAAACTGTGAAAGAGCAGGAGATAGGCTGAAGGTGCCAACAGGACTCTTGCAGAAGGAACATTCAAGTACGTAATTGTTTGCAGGATCTGGACCTACAAGAGGAGCTCAAAGAACAAAGAACTTGGCTTCACCAATGTCCCTTTTTATTGCTTCTAATGAAAGATTCATAAGAATAACTTTAATTTTTTATGATTTTTTTTTGCATTACTGTATTAGCTGCATCTACTTTGTATGCAATTTCTTCTTAAATACAGAAAACCTGTTTCAAAATGCCAGACATAATAACTTAATCAGTACAATAATTGATCTTGATTGTTGTGTGGTCCCTCTTAACAGTCAGGAAGTGAGATGGAGCCCAGAAAATGTTTTATATGATTATTTCTTCCCATTGCAAAGTGATGTATTTGTGAAGAATGCAGGTGAAGGTCCATAGTGGAATTCTTCTTTTTTTTCCTTTTTTTTTCTTTTTTTTTT
>VWZT01008680.1:227826-234743 GCA_013397055.1 Pachycephala philippinensis | reverse complement strand
TTTTTTTTTTTTTTTTTTTTTTTTTTTTTTTTTTTGAGAGAGAGAAAAAAAATTATTAAAACCTCCCTAATTTGCTAGTTAAACTGTTCAGTGGAAGAATGATTGTATTTGTCCTTTTTGGCTTCGCCCAATTAATTGGAGCAGTAACATAGCGATTGTTAATAAACAGCTCTAATTTGACTGTACTTCTTGCCTATCTACTAACCCCACCATATCTTTGTTTAGAATATCATCAGGGAAAACAAGGAAGCATGTATATAATTTTGTTCTGTTGTATGTGAAGTTTAATAATTATGCCACAGTGGATTCTAAATTAATCACAGAAGGCACAACAGTATTAATAATCTGTTCAGCAAACTCCAGTGTCTTTGCACTTTGATGTTAGGAGCAGAGACAGTACGAACTGTGTCAGTTTTTTAAACTGGGTGAGTGTTTGTTTCTTTTTCAGCTTATATCAATGTTTTCTTTTATGCTTTTTCTACTGTGCACCTTGTTTCCCTCTAAGAAAATAAAACAACAAACCACAAACCAAAACCACAGAACAACTCAACAAACAATCCTGTGCTTATTTGGGTGCGTTTGGATCAAAGCTGACAGATCGAATTTTTCATTTATTTAACTAAGTTTCATTGCAGCCATTCTTCATAATTACAGCAGTGTTTTAATTTTTTTTCTTTCTCTTGAATAGGAGAGAGGGGGTTCTGAGAAAGTTTTTAATTAGCTAAATAGGTCTGTGTAATCCAGATGAAATAAACACGCCCGTTTGAAAGGGTTGTTAGAACTTTTCCAGCCATTTAATCCATAGATGGCTGAACACAATGATACCTTCCACAGAAAGCTACAGCCACCACCAGCAGCTGTTAGAAGAGAGCTTGCTCCCTGCTCCTATTGATAACCCTTTGTGGAATGAAGAAAAAGAGCTGAGGGAAGGAGAACTGAATGTCAGACAATACAAATCGCTACACACACTGTCTCTGAACTTTCCTCATCTCTGAAGGACAATTAATTATGAAGGCCTTTGGGGTAGGTCGAAGCAAGGGAAAACCTACTGCTGGCCCAGCACTCCAGCCGCTATCTCTGTGTTTGTTAAATGGTTGTGCCTGTTGGGGAACCAGAGTAGCAGCCACCAAAATAGCCAATAGATCATTTAGGAAAAAAGAGCAAAAGATTTTTTTTATGTGTGTCTGTCCTTGTATAATTCTATTCTCACTGTGAAATCATCCATACACAAAACACAAGGACAATTTTTTTTTTTTTTAGAAGAACCACAGGGTAGGTTACAGTCAGAAACGGCCTCTCAGTGGTGTGTTAAAAAGGATGGTCTTTTCACCAAATCATTTCACAGAGGCAAAACAGACAAACACAAAGAGTTGAGACTTTTTCTCCTACATTAAATAGAGTAACTGATAAGGTCAGACATATGATACCTAAAGACATGAATCTGTGAACTCTTGAAGTCAAAGGACTTCTCTGTGCAAAGGAACAATCTTTCAAAGGAAATAGATCATAGAACTCCACTGAATCCCCTTTAAACTTTATGAAGCAGGAGGAGAAAAAGCTCTAAGTAGGGAAGCTTGACAGAAGAGCCTTGAACTATTTTCTGAAGGAAAGATGAGACCCTCCCTAGGCTGCCACAAAACATCTTTTTTTTTCTAAAGGCTCTTCTGAACTTTGATATGTGCCAAGACACCGCTATTGAAAGCTGTATAATTATGTGCTATAGCCACTGTAGAAAATGCTTTGTTCACCACAACAAAGAACAATAAGCAAAGTAAAGTGACATTACACTGTATCTTTTTCTTTAAGAATGTTGAGAAAGGTCACGGTACGTTATAACTAATAAAGCTGTTGAGTAAGGAAGTTTAAAGTTGGGCTTGCTGTGCTTAAATGCAACCCAATGACAAAAAGGCAGAGGGAACTAAAATTGTAATGACATTAAAAAATAGATCATATATCAACGTGCCAACTTCATTATACAAACACCTTGATTCCAAAGGACACAAACAGCAGACCCGGGTGTAGTGCTGCAATAGTATTCCTCTCGCGACTCTCCCCCTAATAGCTTCCAACTACGGTCTGCAGTTCAACTAATTGCAAAAACTGATTAATAAGCATTAATTGATACATGCAATGCACGGACCTTCTATTGCAAGCCGTGGATTTTGTTACTTGATTAAAAACCAGGTTCGTGTCCTGTGCAGTTTCAAGGAAAGCTCTGCTGTTTCACAAGAGAGCCTCTTCAAAATTAGAGGGAGGGGAAAAAAAAAACAGAAAAGAAAGAAAAAAGGCCAGAGGGCATCAATTAAGTTTCCTGAAACCGAGATTTTTAAGTGAAAAAGAAATACCATCTGGCCACCTATGTTTCGGTTTTCCTTCAGAGGACTCAGGACAGTTACATTTGTTATTCTCAAATTGCCACAGCAGCTTTACTCCCCTTGCTGCAGATCAGCAGACAGCAGCCTTCCGACTCTGTCTTTAAGAATGCTGAGAACGATGTTGAAATGCTACAACAATAAAGCCCTTGAAGGAGGAGGTATACAGCTGAGGGAGAAATGTGAGGAGTGGAGTACTGAAACAAACAACTGTCCCGTTGGGCTGTGCTCACTGCTGGTACCACCAGAAGCACAGAGACTGCCACAGCAGGGCAGTTTGCATGGGAAGAGCAACCTTTGGGATGCAAGTTAGCAAGTCACAGACTTGATTTTCACTTCTCTTCAGGCCACTTTGCACTGCTCCAGAGTATCAGGGTGGTGATAAACTGTACTTTACAATGCCTGTGTGCTGCAAAACCACTCAAAAGTGGCCTTAGTTTAAATGAGAATCAGGTTCGAGGACTTTAATTCTCCTTTTGATGAACACCAATTTAGTTCAAGATGAATCCTGCAGATGAAACTGGGGAAGAATACAGGTTCCTAAAATAAGCATATGAGTGGCCAGCATTTTTTATCATTTAGGATGTCTTAATTTTTGGATGCAGTGCTGGGCACACTTCATTTTCAGGGAATGGACTGTTGAGGACCTCCTGACAAAGTGACTCTTATTGAGCATCCCAAAATGAAATTGACCTAAAATCATGATCACTTCTGAAAATGTTGGCAGCCTGCGTTCCTCTCAAGGGCTTGTAGGCCGCTTACGTGACTGGGTTATTACTTAGATTTTATAGGTGGTGTTATTTGACTTGTTTTACATCATCCCATTGATTTTTATGGGACTAACTCAGAGTGCCTTAAAGTTAAACATTCTGCTAAGACCTGAGTACAACTGGTCTTAATTAGCTTTTTCCCACTAGTATGGTTTTCCCCTGCCAAAAGAAGGGCAAACTCCTTAAAAATGGCTTTCTCCCCCTTGGAAACAACATGTGCCGTAACCAGCGCTGCGAAACGAGGCAATCCTCGCGTCGAGCCCCGCCGTACCGAAACTGCAGACAGTGTGTTTGTGCAAATAACGCAGCTTGGCAGGCGCCTCACTATTGTGATCCATCTCAGTAACTACATCTGCAAAATCGGGCAAGTTCCCGTGAAGCAGCAGGCGGGCCGAGCTGGGGAAGGTGGTGCGTGCGGGGCTTGCTTTGGTTTGCCCACCCCACAGAGGAGCAGGCAGGGAGGCACAGAGTGGAACTGCCACCACAGAGAGACCCTGACACTTCAGAACTAAGGCTGAGTTGTTAAATGTCCACAAGGAAAATGAACGGGCACTGTTCAGAGAAACGTTAATACGTGGAGAATGATGGTAACTGCTAAAAAATGCCAGGGAACAAGGACGATTGAGAAGGAGTGGGAGACAAAGCAAGGCTAAAATTCAGGTATTGTCCTCAGGCCAGTTTCTTTTGGTTGTTTTAAGTACATAAATCAGAAAAGAAACCCTCTAGTTTATGTTTTTTAACTCATGTTAAACTAATCTTTATTTCAATTCATGTTTTTTAACCATATTTCTATTTTAACTCAAAGCACAGTATCCCCCTGATTTTCAATCATCCTGCCAGAGCCACAACTGTGAGCTCTAATGACCTGTGTTGGGGCAGATTCTGAAAGAGAGTTACGAAATTATTTAGGTTTTATTTTCCTTTCTTTTTCTTTTACTGTATAGCAACAATACCTGACTTCAACTATTGCAGCTGGCATTCAAAAGCCTATGGCAGCACCACAGATGAGACAGATATCAAGTGGCACAGCAAGCTGTCCTCTCTGACCAACTTGAGCTGGGACACTGACATTTGTGGCTTTCATTCACCAGGACAACCCACCTTCTTCCTCCCTGGAAGAATGGTCTCAGAATAGAGAAGCATCTTCACCTTCCACAAAAAAATACCAAACTGCTTTTTCTTTTTTTTTTCCCTTTCAAAACTCAGTCCCTAATTGCTCTGTTCAGCTCAGCGCATGTTTCTCCAGCTAACCCTACTGCAAGAGAGAAAAATGTGGAACTGGCTACACATGTGTACACACAAAACACAGGCAAAGTTGCACCGCACTTTGGGAGGAGGCCTTGGATCTGTCTCTGGCTCATAGCCACAAGGGTGCAATGGCAAAGCTAAAAACGATGGGACATGTGGTTTGTTAAACGTCTTATTTGACTTTGCTACAAGCTGTCAGTGGCACTGCCCAGGGAAAGGAACACAGTATCACAAATTCTTGAACAAATCAATGGCACGGCCTGATATGGACCAAACAGACATTCTAACTTTAGAATTTTTTTCCTAATAGTCATTCTAGGCCTATACGCATGAAATAAATGCATGAATGTGACCCAAGAACAGATAAACTGAAGGGTTTAGGAATGATAGTGTAGGTGATTTAAGAGAAACAGCATATCAGACTAATCAGAAGATCAGCAAAGCATCATTGAAGTATGAGAGGAAGGAACTTTGATGATGCTAAATATGGCAAATGCTCAGTTTGCTAAATCCTTTTGGATCCAATTTCAACATTACAGTACTTGTCATTTTTGCTTTCCAGCTTGTGGGGGAGGGGATGGGCATTTATCAGGAAAAGTTACATTGTCTACATTAAACACTGCACCACACAGCCTAATGTTCTCATAACTGCTGGATCCTCAGCAAAACCAAGACCTGAACTCTAGGAAATTCTCATTACACTACATAACACAAGGAAGATTAAATGAATGAATTTGCAACCACCATTTATAATATCTCTTTCTCTCCACGGTGGAGGAAAACAAACCAAGGGGCTCCTTTCCAACCAACTGCAGGACCCCTGCAGGCTGAGGAGACTGCAATCACTAGCAGTACTAAACATATGAGATTTATGTTTTCTTATATACCTGAAAACACATATACACTCCCCACCATTCTTCACTGGAGTAATTCATTTATATTAACACTGGCACTAACACTTTGAAAATGAGTAATAAGTGAAATCATCAAGAGTATGAGAACTTTTTGAGTGCAAGGAACATTTCAACCTATGTTCTACAAACAGAAAAAAGTTAGTAAGAAAACAGCTTGAGGGAATTTAAGCACAAGGAGAAAGTTGGTCACACTTATCTCCTGGTGTATTTCCTTTTCTGTTCCTGTATTTAGCAACTGTGGCTTGGCATCAGGGCAGTCCTACATCCCAGGGGTGGGAGTCTCCTGTCTTGTGCCTGCTTGAATTCCCAGCAGGGCCAGAGCCCTTGGGAGTGCCTGGGGGGTCATGGCACACCAGAAACAGTCTAGATGTTGCCATCATCCGGAATGAATGGCAAAACCCTTAAGGAACATCCTCTTCCCCCCTCTTCCGTCATCTGCCCCTTCCACACAATCATCCTCCCAGAAAACTCTGCCAGCCCAGAAGAGGGGGAAACAGCCAAGAAAGATGACAAAGTCTTTGCTTAGACTTTTTGGATCATCTGAACTTCTGTGCTATGAAAACAAGCCCTGCTAAAAATCCATCAGAAAGATTTTAGGCAGGAAACCACCCTCCTTATGCTGACAAACGTCACTTTTGCTACAGGAGGGGGATCATTATGCGACTTGACCCTGAGGGAAAGGTGCAGACAAAAAAAAACCAAGTTAATAATTAGTACCACCATCGCTTTCCCACTCCAGCAAGAGATGGGATTACTCGAGCCTCTCCCACATGCACACCCTGTTCAAATGCATCATTACATCTGACTACCTGAACAATGCAAACTGCCATCCTCAGCAGGGAGAAACACTCTCCCGTGGTATCGCCGAGGGTCAGCATGTTAATGATAACAATAGTCTGCTGAGCTACCAGGCTGGCCTGTAAACAGGAATCTTAATCAAAGCCACAAACCTGTTACAGCAGAAAACAGAGCATTTACTTTGAGTACTCATTTTATCCTGCTGTTGGACAAAGCAAATGCATTTTAGTTCTGTAAATCAAGAAGAGCTGTGAGGTGACTTCTTTTACTACTGTCCCTCTTAAAGGAAACTTCAGAAAGTCAAAACTAAGAAACTTATCAAAAAAAACTGAAAACTTTTATCTCTTGTCATGTCCTAGTGAGGCATAAGTGTCCAGCTACCAGGTTTAAAAGATTAATTAGCATCGTTCAGGGATGTGGAATGCCAAGATTCCACTGGTCACGGCCACATCAAAAAGGTACATTATTTTAAAGGCAGCCTGGACCTCGGAGCAACTCACACACACAGAGAAACAAAGATCAGTGCCTACCTCAAAATCATTTGCTTTATTGTAGTGCATGTTCAGGGCCCTGTACAGCTCACAGTCTCTGGTTATAGACAGCTCCTCAGTGCTCGTGACCCCGTCGTTGATGGCTTGCCGCGCATACTTCTCCATCTGAATGTAGTAAAACTCACGGAAATTGCTAAACCACTTGATGAGCTGAGAGGTAATGCATCTGTTGAACTGTTAAATTTAAACAGTAAGAAGGATAAGAGCACTGACATTCCTCCCCCCAGCACCATTTCTTTCAAAAAGCATTCTTTCCTCCCCTTC
>VWZT01008680.1:215450-222767 GCA_013397055.1 Pachycephala philippinensis | reverse complement strand
TTTTAATTTAGAAATATTCCCTTTCCTCATCCAGGCACAAGCAAGGTACAGCTCAACAAGAAGAACAAGTGAATAAGTTCAGGATGTAACCTTTATGTACCCAGAAATATTATTAATCTCTAACATGATAACACAATACCATTTTGTGAGCAAATACAGCATGCAGTCAGGAGAAAGGGGAGGGGGGAAAGAGATTTTCTTACCTTTACATCTGAGAAGTAGGATTTCAGCATATTGGAACTTGGGTACCGGGTGTAAAAGAACATGAGCTTGGCCTTTTTCAAGTGATTCGGTGACAAGCCTTCCTGCATGTAGGATTGAATTAGTAAAGGAAAATTCTTTTCTTGAGAAAGCTGTTTCTGAACGTGCAGAGCTAGCAAAGTGCCCCGTTAAATACTCTATGGTTCCTCAGACTACAGGAGAAAATATTAACATTTAAACTGCTGTGCTGTAATTTTCTGTAAAATAGGCAAACATGGGATGAGAGGCCATGTAACTTAAGCCCTGTGTTTCCTATCGGTTTAGGTGCTGGGTCTCAGGGATCTTGCAAGTTTACGGATTGTGTACCATATGTACGTTCACTTGTTGCTACGGAAACAAATGCAGGAAGCATGTGCCGCAGAAAACTTATCGGGAGCTTTTTTCTCCCTCTCCTTTGCAATGCCAGCTAAAGCTTCTTTTCCTCTCGGTGTTGTGCTGCTTGCACACAATAAAACCAATGCATGTAAGACAATCAGAGGCGCTTTATGATTTTGAGCAGTTTTACACAGGCAGCACATTTCACCTGTTTCATTCGTGCCGATAAATTTTAACATCTTGGGTAGCTCTCTGTAATCCTGCTGTTGCTTTGCTCCAGTGGCTGCCCTGCAAATCAAAGTGAAATTTGTAATAGGCAGAGCCCCTTGGCTGCTGAATCCCCCTGCCACAAACTTGTCGCCTCCTGATTTACACAGTTAACTCCTTGGAGAAAGGAGCTGTATTTGGGGATAACCAATCGATATATGTGGGCTAGCAGATCAATAAATGGCCACTTACCCTATAAGGCAGCCTATTTATCGTGGAAACATCATTACCTTTTAGATCTGTAAACAGAAGCAACTAAAAGAGTTCCCAAGGGAATGTGAAGCTAACCATAACAATCTCGGCTTGCTGATTTTTCTCCCAGCTTCTTGGCTCCCTTTTGTGAACCGCGTGCTAGGACGGCTCTGGTCACATCTGTGCCGCAGGCTGGCCCTGCCATTTCCTCAGCAAATTAATGGCTTTATAATTTATCAGAAATGAAGATGCACGTGGAGAAAATCAATGTGGCCCCCACAAGGTCAATTAAGGGTTCTTCCCAGAAGCTTCTCTAAGGACTGTTTCTCCTAAACACAATTGTTGAAAATTTCGCTGGGTTCACACCTTACGGCGGGGGGAAGGTCAGCTGAGTTGACAGATGCGCTGCAGCCAAGGTGCCTCTTCTGCCTTACAGCCGGGTGCATGTCAGCACAGAACATCCCACTCCAGGCCTCGAGACGGGAAACCCAGACTAATTTTTATCAGCAGCCTACTGATGATTAGCTAGGCTTTTTCAGCAAAATTCCTTTTTCTCTAATTCCTGAAATCTGCTGAAACCCTCTCCCTTTATTTCAGTTACAAGGTTCATTTTTAGATTAGAAAAATGTAGCATTTAAAAAGAAAAAAAAAAAAGGCATTGACAATATTAGTTTAAAAACCTCTTATTATCTGGAAGTACATGGAAAACGGCTCAGCTGAACTTGCATTTTGTTTTAGATGCTTAATGATTACAAAGAAGATAATTTATGACTGACATACTTCTTGTGCCAAGAGAAGAGTTGAAAGAACCTCCAGTTACCTCCATTAGACTGATAGAGAAGTCTAAAAGAGCATTACACTCTGCAGTGCCATCTGTCAAAATACGTAAGTGAAATAATAGTAGCAAGCTGTCACCTATTGCTTAGTGATAAGAGTTTTAGACAAATCAAAACTTCTATGCCAGAAAACCATTTTGTTATGCGATCCTTTCAGGAAAGTGGGGGTCCAAAGGGGAACTCCAGTAGGAGAGGAAAAAAAGTAATCCTGAGTCTCCTTAATTTGCGATTCCTCTGACGCCGACAACATGTTAACATCGGGTTTGGTGTATATTCTCTTTCAATGCAAGCTCAAGGATGGACTTAAACTTCAAAAAAAACCTCTCATATTTTCTGGATTTAAGCATATTAGACAGTTGTCTAAGCATTTGGATTCCTTCTGCATTTAGGATTTTTAAATATTTTCTGCTCTAATGCCAGAGGATATTGATATTGAATGAAACATGTATTAAAAGATGCTCTGAGACTCAAATTCCCAGAAATCCATTTTTTATTAAAATTATACTTGTTCTTAAGCACTTGGCAGCCTTAAAGCAATATCAAATATGCAACAAATCTGTATATCTTGATCCTAAGGTTAACGCTTTACTGTGATAAAAGATATGATCTGTAATAATCTAGCAAAAAATAGTTAATGACAGACTTAAGAGCTAAGAATTAGATAACCCATTGCTATTTCAGAAAAAAAAAACAACTGAACTGACCAATTGCTTAATTTCCTTTTTAAGTGCTTGGGCTGAAAAGCAACTGTTCTTCCAAGAAAGCACTAGCTGTTTCCAGGATACTTACACACGCACAATGACTCATGATGAAATAGATTCAGTAAACATACAGCTGTACCGAACACGAGCTAAGCCCCATTCAAGGCCAGGAAAGAAAACGAGCACAAATAAATATTAAGGAGGTAAAGGGAGGAGGGGTGCCGAATGGAACGCAAACAAGCTCTGTCCCAGCAGCTCGTGTGGCTTGCCTCAATTCTCTTAGCTATAGCTTTGTGAAGACAGATGACATTCAATTCTATGGGTAATGCAAAATAGACAATAACTGCTGAAACTTGAGCCAGCTGCCAGGTGTAAAAAAAAAAAAAAAAAAAAAAAAAAAAAAAAAAAAAAACAAACAAGAAAAAAAAAAAAAAAAAAAAAAAAAAAAAAAAAAAAAAAAAAAAAAAAACAAGAAAGGAGAAAAAAAGGAGAGAAAGAAAAGATGATAAATCCATAAATTAATGAAAGACATCTGCTCAGGAACATAAAAGATCAGAGGAACAGTGTACTGCAGCTGAACCTAAAGCGCTGTTCAAACAACCTGAGAGTCTCAGCGTTGTGGGTTTACACAGTACAACGTTGCCTTACCTAACACAGCAGCAGCAGCAAAATGGCAAAGCCCTAAGAAATAGGAAGTGAAAGACTGGGAACAACACATACGGGGACAAAACATATACATGCTCTCGTGTGTTTTAGCAGGAGAAGCACAGGGGTGGCACTGCACAGCATTTGATTCATTTGCACTTCAATCCTCCTCCCAGGTAACGCTCCTCTTTTGCAAAAATATTTTTCAGCAGAGATGATCTTTCACTCCTGTTACTCTCAGCCTGAGCCCCCACAAATGCTCTAACAGGCTTTTCTAGCCCACGCATGCACTGAGCTGAAGGAAAAGCGGTAAGGAATAGGCTGTATCAGGTAAAAAACAATCTGCACCAGCAAAGCCAAGCTGTTCCTTAAGTTACACCTCAGGTACTTTCAATCAGCAAAGCTCCAAATAGCTTCATCTCAGAACATCTTCAAGTCCCTCCAAAGAAGTGCTGGCTGGCTGCAAAGCATTCGTTCATCGCCCAGGTTTTATCAACAGCATGGAGTTATCCAGCTTGCTGTACAATCACTCCTTTTTTTTTTTTAAGTTTAATTAGTTTAATTCTAGTCAGATGTAATAACTCCTCATTTCAAAATGTTGTAATTCACTAACTATAGCTTTCACATATTGGGACTGCGAAACTTATTCCAGTTGGATTGGAATTCTGTTTAAAAATAAATAAAATTGTAGAAAGTTGCACTAATGTTTCAAAGCCCTCCTGCCAGGGAGAGCATGCTAAACTTCTTCACCTTTACAGATGTCTTAACAGCACACAAACTACTGTTGTGCTTCAATTTTGATCTATGCAAATGTTTTGTGACTGAACAAGGCTATTTTTCTTGAGATGCAAAGAGGATGCATGACAAAGAAAGATCATGCAGAAAAACAATTCACTGTCTGTTTCTTTTTGAATTTGAATAAAACTTAATATTTGATTAAACAGATTAGTTTGCAAAGATACAGACTGCATTCATGACCAAGATGGGAATTCAGACTGCAGGTGCATCTTATCTTGTTTAGCAACATACACAAACATTAACCATTTCCTTCTGCAATTCAGCAAAGAATGATCAGATACATTTTACAGCCGTTGGTTGAAAAAAAAAAAAATCCAAAAAAACAAAACCCAGGCTAATTTAGTGTTTGACTTACTACTAAAACCTGAACTTGGCTGTATCTGCTGGTCCTATGTTCTCATCCTGGCTGCATTGTCCAGGAAAACAGATGTTACTTTCTGGAGGGAAGAAAGATCTGCTTCTTTCAAGAAATTTATTCACTATATGTGCACATTCAACCATGTAAAATAAAAGTGCCACGACAGAATTGACCAGAAACAAACCAACCTTCACACCGCGCCTTTCCCTGGAAAATTGTAAGCTACCTGGACATATGAGCTGCTGCTAGAAAAAAACATCCATCCCTACAGCTGAGCTGTATACCAGGGTACACGTGTAGAAGTGTTATTTAATAAATCTGGTCTGTATCTAAACCCAGAATAAACCGCAGCCTGCACTAGTGCCTAGGTGGGAAAGTCAGAGTGCTTTCCTGATGGCCGGGAAAGAAGCAGGGCAGTGAAAAAGAAAGGGGATCACTGTAGCACCAGGCATTTCCCCTGGCTATGCCTTGGAGCAGCAGGGGACTCATGCACCCCTGTTCCAGCAGAAGCAACAAGCTCCATTAGCGAGCACCAGTGAAAACGAGCAGGAGAAAGGGGGAGAAATGGGAGGGGTGGGGGAGAGATGCTCCACGGGTGGCGAGGATCAAGTGCAGCCCTAGAACTACTCCTAGTTCACAGGCTTGGCGTGTTTCACCTCTCCTCACTGCTCTCCCAGGATGGGAGAACCACTTTTATACAAAAACAATTAGTATGCCACTGTACTGTTTGGTAGAAATTAATTGCCCTGGCCTGAGTCTTGCCCTCAGCTGCCACTCCTGTTGACCTCGGGACTGCTTTCCAAGCACTGCACTTGCATTTCAATATGCAGGAGAGATCTTTGGTTTGGAACTCCCCGAGTAATTGGCACCACCTCTGAGCGATGCTGTACCTAGGCTGTCTCCTCTGCTTTGCCTTACAATGTAGATGGTGAGAAGATTTCCCTGCTACCAATGCTCAACAAGATCCTTTTTCGGGGAAGAGGTGCCTCAAACACCATATCCACTACCAGTTGGTTCTCGAAAACACCAACACCTAAAGAAGGTGCTTTCCAACACAAAACACTTTTCCCTTTAAAATGGGAATATTCACACAGGTTAGACAGCAGCAATCCTGACTCAAACCAGACCCAAGTTGGATCAAAAAGTGGCTTTGGACCTGCAGCGCCTGCCTTGCCCCACTGGTGCTCACTACCACGGGAGGGGTGGGAAGTCCAGGTAACCAGCAGGTCTAGAGCCCTGACAGCATCCTTCTGAGGATTTAACAAGTCTACAGAAGATGTGGTTAACTTATTCTAGAACCACCAGAGTTATCAATCACCTAGAAGATACCCAGTGAAGAAGCACAGCCTTGGGCATCTGCCTTCACATGACACCCCTCCAAAGGGGACAAGTTCCTCAGGATAACTATTACCCAGAGAGGGGCAGAGCTATTCTGTTGCAATTACTTTCATCATCTTGGGAGTGAAATTAGATGTATCTAAGGCTCAGTGCTTGTGCTGTTGCCTTCTGCTGGGATCTTGGAGCTGGGAAAAATTATCCACCTACATGCAAAATCCTCAATTCTAGCATGGGATAGACATGCTATTTTATTCACTTTCAATACAACTGTACTTGGAAGCAAAACCTTTCGACCAAAATGCACGTTATGGGAAAAGATGGAAGGACTGGGAGGCATTACTGCTAAAAGAGAAAAAAAACCAACCAAATCTAGTACTAGTTTCCAGGGGAAAAAAAAAAGATTATTATGTCTGGATATGCCTAAATAAAGGCAGACATGGATTTGTCGCCCTAACTAAAGCCTGCTATTGAGCTACAAAGAGAGATTTTATTATCATCTTTTTTTTTTTTTTTTAAGCAGGGGAAGTGTCCTGTAAATTTAATACAGCTGAAGTTTTATATTTAATTGTTCTCTCTAGCTTTCCAAAATAATTTGCTTTGTGTATGTTAGGACAAAAGATTTCTGTGTATGGCTGAACAGAGGTTAATCATGCATAGCAGGCAGCTGCACAAGGGCTGAGGAACAGACCTCTGGGTGGGGGAAAGAACTTGATGCAGCCTGAATATATCAGTACCTGTGTCTTTTGTGCTTCGTTTCCCTTATGCACTTGAGAGCTGAACTCTCACAGACGACCGGGCCATGGCTCTCTGCAAGCCCTGGCCACGACACCATTAACACGGGCTGTGCCTTGGCCTGGCAGGGAAAAGAGGTGGCCTGGCCGTAGCTGGAATGGTTTTTGGCTGAGGGCAATGCCCCCTCAATCACCTCCCTGCCTGAGGAAAGATCTGCCAGCCCAGGGAAACCAACTGGCACCCAGGTCGTGGGCTTGGCTGCCTTCCTGACCCCACGAGGCCAACTAAAAGGCTGGCGGGGGGGGCAGTGGCTTTTTTAGGTGAACACCATTGCTGAAAGAGTGCTGTCGGTCAACACCACATGTTTTATTTGGCCTCACCAAGCCCCCCGCCAGCACCCCACGAGCACCCCGCTCCCGCAACACCCAGGGGAAGCCCCCTGGCACCGACACGGCCCCTCGTCCTCTCCCACCAGCCACTGCCGGTTATCACTCATCTTTTGAAAAGGATATTGCACTTCCCGAGTAGGGCGAGATTTCGGACATGTCTTGCAGGTCGCCACACTCGGACTTAATGAGGGATAAGGAGAGGCCCTCGGCGGCGCTGGGGGGGTGGGCCGGCGAGCAGGGGTGGTGGTTCATGTGGTGCGACGACATCTTGGTCCTCAGGCTGGTGGTCTCCCGGGTCAGGTCGAGGGATTCGGGGGAGGCGCGCTCTTTCCCCGGGAAGGAGGCTGATGGGGCACCCAGGGGGCTCTGGAAGGGGTAGGCCATGAGGGGCAGCGGGAATGGGTGGCGGAAGGAGGAGGTGGAGAAGCCGGCGGTGGCCGAGAGCGGGGACTGGTGCAGGGAGGCGTGGTGGCCACCGGCCGGCG
>VWZT01008680.1:207950-212950 GCA_013397055.1 Pachycephala philippinensis | reverse complement strand
CAATCAACTGCGTGAGAAAGGAAGATACCTTCTCTTTATATGAACTCTCATTGTTTCCCAGGAACACAGCATAAAAAGATAACACACTTCCTTGCATTTTGTAAAAGGCTCTTGACATAATTTGTGACTTATTAACTAGTGATGCTAAACTCACATTGCACATAAAGCATTAGACACTGTTTCCTGTTTCTTAAAATTTAACACTGAGTAAAATTAAAATATTTTTCATGCAACGCTTATCTAATATTAAACTTTACATTTGCTTAACAGAGCACAGTCTTCACAATAACAGGGTATATTGCCAAAGGCAGCATGCAGACTTTTTGGAATTGCTCCCATCTCTTTCGGTTCACCTGTAAAAACATCTACGTGCTCCCTAGGACTGCATCTGTGGCTAGTTTTAAAGAATGACTATCCATGCAAATAGGCATAATTTCAGCATGAAATAATCTGTACAATCAAGAGAGTAGTCAATGCTTAGTTTGCAACCAAGATAAAAAAAAAAAGCTTTTAACACTTAGAAACATTATGTTTATTTTGCAGCCTTTGCTCATGTATTCTGGATGTACTAAAAGAATTTTCAGAGACTAGGTGTCAGAGAGAGTTATGCAAGGGACATGATGTTTGTTTACATTACAGGTTCCTTGCACACAGGAAAGCAAAGAATGGTAAAAATATATTAAAACCAAAAAATATCATTAATTCAGATGGGAAATCCAGAGCCTTACACTGTTACCAGGTCACTGTCTTCAGATATCTTTTCTTACCAAAAAGTACATTAAGTGAGTTAAGTTTGGCTACCTCCTGATAATAATAAAATAACAAGGATTTCTTTTGCAGGGGCCCAGTTCTGCCACCTGCACACCAGGGAGCATCCCACCCTGCAAGCAACTCCCCTGGAGTCAAGGGATACCAAAATCCTGTTATGTGTGAGTGGTGGGGTCAGGTCCTGCTTGGCAGCATGTAAAGGACTGTCTCCTGCTTTCTCCCAACTGATGAAAATGGAGTTTTTCAGGGGGCAGAATCAGACTCTTACAATTATACCTTCACCAAAAAAAAAAAAAATCAGGAATATCAGAAGGGTTATTTTTGTAAAGAACTGGCCAAGTCCTCAGAGGTGGAAAGGGGTGACCACCACCAGGGCTTTTATGAAGTTGACATTAGCACAGAATAAGCCAGGGCCAAGTTTGACCTTTCAGTCCAGTGGTGTTCATTGGAAAGTGATCTAAACTAATTAAAAGATAACTGAAAGAACTCCTGCTTATTTCACCTAAGATATTCTGAAGGCATCCACCATAAAGATAGTACTTGCCAAGAGAAAAAGAAAACAACCCACAAACAAAACCCCTCAACACCGAAAACCTTCACGCTTTTCCTTCCTTTTCTGTAGTCAAGCTATGCTTGATTGAGAGCCAGCAATACGTTCCCAGACTCACACCAAAATCCTCATGTCAGGTTACAAGTTTTGCACGTTTCCCAGAAAATTTGAGGTGCCTGACCACTGTTTCCCTCTCTCTTGCTCAATCCCAACCAAGGACACACATGGGGAGGGCTTGCTGTACCCTTGAGTCAGCAGCTCAGGAAATAGGCTGTCCTGCGCCAGGTTGGAAGGTCATTGCCATGCATCCTTCCTCCCCAGTGTCCATTTCCCTCCCCAAGCCCCCGCACCAGCCGCTGCTCCACAGCCCATTTCTGCCACCGCAAACATGTGGCAGGAGGTGCCCCGGAGCGATGTCCCCTCCTTCCCTTGATGGAAGCTGAAAGCATCGGAGTTATCGTACACTTAACCTGGGTATTAAGCAACATCTCCCATTTGCCCTGGTGTTATCCTGAGCCTACAGGCTGCCAGCTTTAAGGCTTACATGCCTTTCGGCTTAAATATGAGAAATAGTTCTACTTTAGCCTGACAAACAGAATGGGTATTGAATGGCCAGTTAATATTTCAGTCTCAGACGACCAAAACCAATTCGCACCTCAGGGGAAGTGGAATGGCACGTAGAGCGGGATGCACAATCCCAGCCACGACAGGCAGAATTCAAGACTGATTAGATTATAACTGAATAAATAAGGAACTCTTGGGGAGGGGGAGAAAAATTTAGGAAGTGTGTGTCCTTTATACAGTTACCAGTGCTTTGGCTGCACATTGTCTCAAAACTATATTTCATACATCTAAAGCCTCAGTATAGCTCTCCAGAAAAACAGAGCTGGCAAGATAGCTTTGGTTGTCAAGATCTACGTAGAAATCTTCAGAATCACCATTTCTTTCTGAATTAGAGAGTTTTAAATTTGTGAAGGTTAAATTTGGTTTACGCATCGCTTTTGATACTCCTTGCATGCCAAGTGTAGTTTATGTTAAATTCGCCGGCCACATCTCAAGCCTCAACTCGCACAACGTGGCTTCCTCAGAAACCAAACGTTTTCCATGCCGATGGAACTAAAAATCATACCAAGGGCCTCAGCGCTTTCTATGTCCATCCATAAACATAGAAGTAGTATTTCATTTACAAATTTACTTTCAAATCTTTTGTTTAAGGAGATATGATTACAATGCAGCTATGAATAACCTCTTAGCAGCACTGCAGCTACAGACATGGGTTTATTTCATTTCCATTTGATATGCATTGACATTTAAAATGGAAACAGATTAATTTCTAGGTCTCCAAGAGTTACTGTTACCAAACCTTTGGCTAGAATGGTCTGTCGAAATGAGTATGATGTCAGGTATTTAACCACACTCATTATGAATAAATCAGTTTTTGTAATCAATTTTGTTAACTCATCTTGATCTAGAAGGACGCTGATCATTTTCTCCTAGATTAATTCATACACCTACAGGATGCAAAGGAGATGTAAATTCAAACTCGCCCTCGTCAGCCCCTTTGAAGAACCCTAGCCTAACCTAAACATCCATTAAATACACAGCAGAAAAGTGCTAAACTTGATGGATATGCCTGGATGAATTCAAGGAGATATCAGTTTATAGAGCTGAAATTGTTCCCATCTTTTTACAAGCCGACTACTTTTGTTGGTCCAGTGTCTGCCTGCTTCATGTCAGCCCATTATGCCAATACCACGCAAGAAATTTAACATGCTTCTGCTAATAGAAATATTTAGATCTTTCACTCTAACGCACTACACAGGGTATGGCTTTGCCAGAATCAGCCAGCAAGCACAGGATGAAAATTATTCCAGTCAATAGCATTTCATGCACAAAACCACAGCTAAAATTCGAAGAACAGATGACATCTGTTCACCATAGATCTGTTCAGTGCTAAAATCACATCAGCCACTAATGAGAAAGTGCTACCTTTTTGCACAGCTCTGACACAAGTTTTCTTGGGAGAAAGTACTACCTTTCTGTACAGTTCTAACACAAGTTTTCTTATCCAACTCCCTTAGCCGAGATGTCTACCAAGGAATTTGAAACAAGAAAGGATGAGCAACCGTTTGTGCAGCAAAAACCACTTTTATTAGGATTTCTCCACAAGAAGAAGCAGCAGTAAAAATTAGTGCCCGATTTACCTCAAAATTATGCTGCTTGCTCTTAAGCCTTAAAGAAAAAAGCAACCCTTGTTTTATGAACCTGGTGATACACAGGGCCCAATAGAGCAAGGTATTCAGCAATTCCTATGAATGCCAAACATCCGCAATTCCCATCAACTACAGGGCTCAGTAACAGGAGGGATTCGGCATCTCATTAGTTCAGGCCTTTAAACTGGGGAGATGCAGGGCCCTCCATCACGTTGCCGTGCTCGGCACTGCTTGAGGAAACAGATCTTCTGAATGAGAAAAAGAAATCAAGCTGCTCAAAGTAGAAAACTTGAAACATTTTCCTCCTCTCAAGCCAGTTTGGTCCTTGTTATTTCACTGATCATGAAGAAAATAACTCACATGGCCTCTGTGCAGAGACAATACTGAAAGGTTCTCAAGATTCCTACTACGAATTCAGCCCAAGTTTTCCAAGATACTATTTTTTCCATGCTACGTGATGTCATTAAATCACAATTCTTAAATTACTTAATTTAGCAGTCAGGCTGCACTTTGAGTCAGAATAAATCACTATTTAGAGACTACAAATTGCAGTATTTACAATTCTGCTCTGAATCAAATGAAACTTTGCAATTTGAAAATGTGTCCATTCTTATGAATATCTCAATTTATCAAGCAATCACAAAAGAGATAAGTTATATAAACTGAGAGGCCTCAGAGCTCAACTGGCAGGGAAGTTAACCGTCTATACCGACGGTGCCATTCAGCGAACGCAGGATACTTTATAGAATAATTTAACAGGGAGCTGTTAGTGAAAAGTATATACATTGTACTTTTTATCACAGTTCAGCTCCTGAAACGTTGATACTTTGTCTACCCTTGACTATTAATAAACATTTCACAGTAGGTGATATAGCTGCTAAAGGTAAGCTCTGGATAAAAAGCAGATAAAATAAATGCAAAATGAGCTGCAGTGGTCGTAAACTTTATGTGATTGATGGCAACTCAGAGAAAAACTGCGAGAAGACATAAAGGATACGTGCGACATGCAAATCTACGGCTAAGGAAACTGCCTCCATATAATTCATTCTGCATATTGCCAAACCTCTACAGGCTATGGAAGTGACAAATAATCTGAGCTTTTACACCTCACAGTGACACAAAAGTGTTTCTGCGCCCTGCGCTCAACAACACAGGACCTTCTGCCACCGAGCTAAGGCCACGGACGTATGGATGCGTTCCACGTGCTCCCCACCCGTCCCCAGGCCCGGATGATGGGTTTGGGGTGACACTCGCCATACAGCCACAAACACCACGGGGTCTGCTTAGCGCTCGGGACCTGTGGGAAACTAGCGGCTTTCCAAAGCTCGTCCTGGCAACTTTTGCCCGACATTCAAGGGCACCTCTAGTCTGCAGCCCTGACTGAAATCCCCTACTTTGTCAAAGACATTAAGTTAATATCCCGCGTACCTGCTCTCCCGCGGCCGGGGCACAACCACACAGACGCGACG
>VWZT01008680.1:192486-204264 GCA_013397055.1 Pachycephala philippinensis | reverse complement strand
GGGGACCCTCGCAAACCCTGCCGTGCCGTGCCGCATTCCGAGGCCCGGCCCGGGGCCGGCGCTGGCCAGCCCCGCGCTGTGAGTGACCACGAATCCCCGGTGTAACGGGGCGCATCCCGGGACGCTGCGCTGCTGTCGCTTTGCTCCCGCAGCCCGAGCGCTGGGCGGCCCCGCATTGCTGCCCGGTGCCCGTGGCGCCCTCCAGGCCCGCGAAAGTGCCGGGACGGCTTTGCCGGGAATTCTTTTAACGTGACACCTTTCGAAACAGGGGCACCGGGCCCTCCGCCGCCGGGGAGAGACGGGGCTGGAGCGGTCCGACGGGGAGCGGCCGGGCTGCGCTGCGCTCCGCGGGCTCGGAGAGGCAGCACGGCCGGCCCGGGCTGTTTCAGGGCTCGGCTGCCCGGGGTGACACGCTCAGCCTCCCGGTGTAGCTGTAAGTGCTGCAGGGGCTGCGAGACAAGGGTGCAGAAGTGTGTCTGGACGCAGGGGGAGATAGGCTAAATTTGGCGAGGGAATGTCTCGCTCAGACTCTTTCCTTTTTTTTTTTTCCCCCTTTTGTTTTGTTTGTTTGTTTTTTGTTTTAAAGGACACCAAGATAATCGTAGAGAAGAAGCCGAACCGTGCAAATGCAAATAAATAAGTAAATAGCTGCCTCTGACACTGAGCTAGTCACCACTGGGGCTCACCTTAACTTCAGCCACCGTTAATTTACCCAAAAGAGAAACTGAGGCTCTGGGAGTGAAGCGATGTCCCCAAGGTCACATGGCAGAGCAGTGGCAGCTAGCCTGGCCCCAGGCTTGTGCGCAGGCTTCCACCTATCCTCTGGCCCTGCTGCCTCCTTTCCGTAGCTGCTTGCAGGTTACCTTCTTCCAGCCCTATGTGTTGCAACTTTGCCAAGCCTAAACACACCAGCCCTGAGATCTGCCACACCAGTAAGCGCAACTGGAATGAAATTTACACTTCCCACTCCCCTGCCATCTTGGGCACTGAGTTCTCCAGACCCTCTTAATCCTGGAGGATAGGCAGCCAGCCTCCTAAGGAATGCGAGCTGATGATTCAAAGCTCAGCATTAAATGTAATCCCCCACCCACCACCCAAATTTTAGAGTTGGAGGAAAAGCTTTTTTCCCCTCAAGAATTTAATCCCTCAGAAGGGGTCCATGCCAGCAGCTCGTGTTCAGGATGTGTAGCAAGCAAAGTCATCCCTGGTGCCTTCTTTGGGGCCTGGTGGCTTGGGCAGTGGCAGGGCAGCCTCTGGCTGGTGTGTGTGGTTGTGCAGCTGATTCTGTACCTCGCTGCCCCCAGTCTCCTGACCGCCCGCAACTGTGGTCCCTGTGAGCGACCTGTCATAGACTCCAGTCTGTCTGTGAATTCCTGTAGAAGGCCTGGGTCTTTTTCCTAGTAATTAATAGGCTATGATGTAGACACTAGTCCTCTTCTTGTCCATTTGTAGATTATAAGGTTTATTTTATAAGTTTATTTTCTAAGTTACAGGTGTTTTGGATCCAAACAAAATGTAATCTATGTTCACAAAGTTTGGATGCAAAGCCTGGATGTGCTCAGATTTGTGGGCTCTCTTCTGCGACGCCTAATGCTTGGTGTGTGTCACAAACTTCAAGTCAAAATACTGCTTGTCCTCCAGATATGAGGGTTGTCAGTTCTGTGTTGAAAAAAAATCCTCCAAATTTTGGTGCCTCTGAAAAGAAAAGTTTTGCTGCAAGCTGACAGCTTTCCTCGCTTGCATTCCATTTTTTTTTAAGGGGGAAAAAAACCTGAGATGCAAGAAACTTAGGAAAACTTTTCCGGTGTGCCCATGACCCTGGGTGATTTCTCTGCCCCTTTGGAGTCTGACAACAAAATTGGAAGTGACAGGGGAATATTGTTGAAACTGCCTTTTCTTTGATCATTTTCCTTGCTGTGTCTGTTCCAACTAAATGAGGGAACAGGGCTACGAATACATATCAGGTTTTCTTTTTTATTTTCTTTTTTCTTTTCTCTCTTTTTTTTTTTTTTTCCAGGGGTGGGAAACATCCAAGTATTCTTGGGCATGAAAAGAACACCCCACAACCACAAAGGCCTGATTCTGCTCTTCTGCTGATGTGAATTAAAAATAACTATACTGATATCAACAAAGCATCATCAGTCTGTGTGAGAAAGAGAACCGTGTGCCTGATGTGTGTAATTGCTGAATTTAGAGCCTTTCCTTGCTTTCTTTTGCCTGGGTCCTCCTTTCAAATGGGAAACCTTTGGAGGAAAATGCCTCTAACCTGGAGAATGAATACAACCTAGGTGATTCAGCAGAGTGAAATTTAATTCAAGAATCTGGTGTTGAAGGAAATAGAACTGTTAAAAATAAAATAATTAAAAAAAAAAAAACAACAAAAAACGTCACAACCTCCAGAGAGGAGAAAGTGAACTAAACTAATCCTATTAAACATGGTAGCATGTTTCTGTGCAGCTCGCTGAGAGATTAAGCACAGGAAAAGGGATAAGTGCTGCTTCAGTTTCACTAAACTAATGTGACAACTTGTCATTGGAAATCTTTACAGCTTGTTAGCAGATGACTAGCTGATTCAGATATGTTTTCTACCATTTCCTTTGTGTCTGGGGGTGATGTTTTTTTCTTTCCTGTTCCTTTCTTATCCATACTGCTTTATTTTGCTTTTTAATCCTTCATGTCTCCTTCAAGTCAAAACATTTAACTTGCTTTAATCAATATTTTGTTTTGAAGATGTCCCTTGACCTTTTGTTTGTGCAAATTAACCTTCAAGGGCAACTCATTCATTCATTAACCTCAGTGGGATGCCATATCCCTTGTACATGGCATTTTAGGATGCATGAAACATTTATGAATGTTTAGACATATTGCAGTGAATGACTGTGATACTGCTGTGGTTACTACTACTGCTTCTGTAATATATTAATTTTCCTTCCACCTCCCTCCTTCTTTCACCCTTTCATTCTTTCTTTTGTATTTTTTTTTTTCCTTTCTTAATATTTTTTCTTTCTTCCTTCTTCTTTTCTTTTCTTTTCTTTTCTTTTCTTTTCTTTTCTTTTCTTTTCTTTTCTTTTCTTTTCTTTTCTTTTCTTTTCTTTTCTTTTCTTTTCTTTTCTTTTCTTTTCTTTTCTTTTCTTTTTTCTTTTCTTTTCCTCTTCTCTTCTCTTCTCTTCTCTTCTCTTCTCTTCTCTTCTCTTCTCTTCTCTTCTCTTCTCTTCTCTTCTCTTCTCTTCTCTCCTCCCACCCTTTACTCTTTCCCTTGGCCCTCCCCCACCGGCAAAGGCATGATCGTTGAGTAAATGGAAAAAAACATTTTACAACATTAAAGGAAGGCTGTTTAGAAAAGGAAGGCCCTGCTGAGGTGTAGAGGAAGCCTGTTTATTAACACTGGACACCTCCTATCTCAGGCAGCTCCAGATGGATGTCCCTTTGGTAATTCCCACTCTGTGCCAAGTGGGGTTAAGCAGGGTAACCACCTTGACGTGGGCTGGTGATCACCAGGGGATCATCGGCTCCTTCAGAGAGAAATTTTAGATGAAATTTAGGGTGGGGGAGGGAGAACCATAAGGCTTCAGCATAAGTGTGCACGTGGCCAGATTTACCTTTGTGGCTGTAAATTGCTTGCTGCCTGGTCCACAGCCAGGTTTTGATTGAGAGATAAAGTAGTTCAAATCTGTCAATAATTAACTGTCACTCAATTAAGGCTTTCTTAACAAATTAGCACTTGGTAGCACCTAGGGTGCAGGTTTTTCATGGGAAAAGGCTGATGGAGTGATGTTGGCCATTAAGTTTGCCCACTGAGTATCAGCTAATGTCCTGCTCAGTTTAAACACCACTGTGTAAATTCGGTGAATTAGTTCCCATTCCTGCCAGGTTGCTTTTAAGGTTAACTGTTTATGCCTTCCCAAGCTCAACATTGCAGGACAGTGCTAAATCAGAGAGCTGTCACTAATTCACCGGGGTTTCCTGGCTGTCAGCTTTTAAGGAGCACCCTGATGTAAATGAGGCTGTAGGTCTGAATTTGCAGAAATGGGGTGGAGCCCTCCTAATACGCTGCAGGTCCCTTGGAAAGGCTGGATCACAGTTATATAGGCTCCAGTGTCAGCCACTGTGATGTTTCTCTCTCACACAGGACCTTGGTCTTATCCCACCTGCTCTTGCCACTGGGTTGGTGCGAAGGTTGAAAGGGAAAAACTCTTTCACCTGCTTTATCCCATAAGGAAATTCTCATCCAAGCAGCTGCCACCCACCTGTAACTTCCTGTTGCTTCCAGCCTCATGTGGCCCTGGTACCCGGGTCCAGCAAGATTTGTCAGGACAAATGCATTTCCAGAAACATTGCAAAGCTCCATTTATATGTGTCTCTCCCAGATTCCTGGAAGAATCCTTCTGTGGCAATAGATGTAGTATTGGTGTTTCTCTGGTAGCAGACATTTTGACAGTTCCCTTCCATCCCTCTCTGAACTAGTAATGCCAAGGGTATATCATCCCCCTCTTCCTCTTAGTTCTCCAATCAGAAATTGAAAGTGAATGTCAGATGTCCTTCAGGGCCAGCAGAGCCATCCCGGTTCACACCAGCTGGTCTCCAGCCCCATGTTTGTGCGCACCACTGGAGCAACACTGCCGGGATGGGAATTCCCTTGGTACGTTAGTTCACAGCAAACAGCAGACTCTGAGAGCAGCGATCATTTGTCACATCAACCCTTCCGAGGAAGAATCTGCCTCTCGTGAGTCAGAAAACCCTTTGCTCTCAGTCAGCATCGAGCTCTCATGGTGTCACACGTAGTTGCACCTCCAGGAGGTGTAATCGCCGAGTCTGTTGAGAACTCCAGTGCAAACTCTGGCAGATGCAAGTTCTGATTCATACTGTATTACAGGAAAGGCTGATTTTAGCTTCAGCTCTAATTCGTTCCTCTGATACGGGTTTATGCTCAGTATGGGTTTGGTTAAATCGGTCACTCCTTACCTCACTGAATAGCTTTCCTTCTCTTTCGACCAAAGTGTGCCTTACCTGCAGCAGGGGCCAAGGCAATGCTGGGCAAAAGTTTAAAAACAAAATTTGGTACACTTTCCAGGTTGTTCTTTTTTAGTGAAGACCTTGGGGGATGCACTCTGTTGTCTCATACAAAAACTAATCCTGTAAAAACTAATGCAGCTTTCTTTCTATCAATCATATTGGACGGAAGAGCTGCCAGAGAGGGACAGCTCTTAGCCAGCGCCACCCTACTGTGGTTCAAAGATCTGAACTCTTTCAGCAACCTCCATGTGGAGAATTTAAGAGCACATTTAAAACATACTTTGTGCTGCCCTGTCCTAGTACTTGCATTAAAAGTCTTAAGAAGTTTAAAACCATCAAGCAGGAGAAAAGGAAGCACATTTGATAGTTTAAAACTCTACCCTATCCTGTTGAATAATCAAAGCTGGAAATGTAATTTAATTTTATAGACTTATGTTCTTTTGATTGGTCGAGGTTTTCAAGAAAGAGGAAGATATTTCTATAGAGAGATTATAACCTGGGGGAAAGAATTTTGATTTTTTTGTGATCTGAATTAATTTGGCTTTTATATTACATAGCAAGAGCTTTTAGGAACCTTTTAAAGAATCTTTTCTAATAGTTATTCCCTTTATCTGAAGAATGCATCCAATCTGTCACCTCTAAGGACTCAGTCTGGCAAGGCATTGAAGGACAACTTTTTCAGGGGCAGAGAGGCATCTAATAGCCTTTCAAAACATTTGCAAGTGCTATACTATTAATTTTAACAGAACACAGGTACCTGGGTGGTTTTGTAAGGTCCTGAACAAGCCAATGGTTTTAGGAGCCTAAAGCAAAGCATAGGCTGACTTTAGGTGTCCGTGTCTGAAACTGACATTGTGCATCATTCAGCTCAGGAGACAAGCTCCCCAGGTGCCACGCTGCTGTTTCTGTGCCTGCCAGAGCCACTCCGCAGTGGGCAGGTACCCAGGGACACCTAGGAATGGTTCAGGAGGCAGCACGGGCTTTCCCCACACCTACGGGCTCCTGCAGAACCGCACCCAGCCCTGCTTCCTTTGCGAGGCGTCCTCATGGTGGTGTCAGTTCCCGTCTTTCATGGGAAAGCCCACGAGTTAGGGTGTCTCCCCTAGAGGTGGGAAATCGTCATTTAACACTTGCCTGCTTCCAAAGCTATGCAAAGTCACGGCTCTCTTCTCTCTAAAAAAGTGTGTTGCCACCAGGCTGTGGGATGGGATCATTCTTACCCCTCCTTTGTTGGTTTGTTGTTTGTTTTTTTTTTTTTTTTCAGTGGCAGAAAGGGACAAAACCATCACAGGGTCAAAAGGAGAAGAAACAAGGAAGCTTGACTTTGTGAAAAAGGTGATTAAAACAGGAAGCTGGGAGGGAACAACACTGTGCTTCCAGGACTGAATATTTTACCATCTCTAATGGCTTTGCAATGCATAGCACAGCACTGGCCCGGGGAGGAGGGCCTGGGAATCCCTTTGCCCAGATGATGATGCTCTGAGCCTCTTTGTGGTCCCAGCAATCTGTGAGCCTTTCTGAAATGCTGCACAGTTTCACCAGAGTGGATGGAGGTTGTTGCAGCAATTAACGTAAAGGTACTAACATCTTTTATGGATTTTAGCCTTGAGTAGCTGAATCATTAGGTACCTACATAATGTAAAAAATCATCCCACAGTGCCCTAAGCTCCCACTGAAGTTACTGTGTTTACATGCAGCACAGCAGGCCCAAAATAATGTAGGTGCCTTTTTATGAAAAGGAAATACATCCCTGACATAAAGGTCAAATGGCATTTATAACAACATTAATAATTTCAGAGCATCATGCTATTGAATTCTAGGAAAGATTAGACCTGTTTGGCAATACTGTTTAGTTGCTTTTACAACAGAAATGCGCTGTTTACCTCCTGAGAGGTTCATAAGGAAAAAAAATCCAATCTATATCAATGAGTAAGATATTTTCCTTACCAGAGATATTGATTTAAATATTGACTTCGCTGCTGGAGGGTTATTTCACTCCATGCTGCAGATACTCATTGTCAAGTGACATGTGTTTTATGTACTAATAAAAATGTGATTTCTGGCCCGGTAATCTTATCTGGATGATTCTGATTTTTTGCATTCAGTTTGGTCTGAAGCAGTTGTCCTTTCTAAAATTGAGTACTTATTTTCTTCTGCGTGTGAATGCACTTCACTCCATGTGAATTACTTGCAACTAAGATCAAAACAAACAAACGTTAAAAAACCCCCATACACAGCCCTTTTGTCCTATTAGTTGATTTTCCTTTCAATCTTTCAGCAATGGGTTTAGGCTCTGCAAGACAGAAGTTCTTTATTTAGCAACAGAAAAGGTGCCGCTTCAGAACCTGTTACAGCTTGTCAGAAAACCAGCCCAAGTGTGTTCTGGGACAAGGACTGTCTTTTTATTGCGGGGTTATACAACAGCTCTCACGTTGGCTTGCTGACCCCGATCAGGCCTGGTGATAGTGACAATGACAACAATAGCTTATGCCACCGAGCAGCAACCCCACGCTCAGGAGGGCTGCGACACCTCCCACCATGGGCCAGACGTGCCAGCTCCTTCTCGTGCAAAGTACTGGCCCAGGAGGGAAAAAAAACCCCAAAGAGCAAAAATCCCAACCCCCTGAAACTGCCTATTTCTAGACATGAGGATTTATTTCACTGGAGTGTTGCACCCATGAAGCAGAGGATGTTGCTGAACAGTTTCACTGATGCTAAAATTCACGTTGCTGCCCAGTTGATTCTGCCTGCAGAGCCTGGATCCAGGCACGTGTGTGGAATTGCACACTCCAAAGGAACCCGCCCTGGAGGGCAGCCGGCTCCAGTGCTGCCATGCAGCTTGGTAGCACCGAGGTCTCCTGGGACTGGGAGCATAAGGTGGAGAACCCCTGGAATGCTTGTGGTGTCTCCCTCTCTCTCTTACGCACCATCGCGACCAGGTGAAAATGTGAGGCAGTGGAAGCACTCGCACATCAGCTCTTTGGCATCCTCTGCAATCACCCCAGCTCCTTGAAGTGGGATGACAAGGGAATAGGGTTGTTTCCAGAGCGGAATTGCAAAAGGTTAGTCGTGGTCTGAAATTCCTAAGGTTAGCTGTGCCCATATCTTCTAGGCACTATCCAGCTCACAGCACAGGAACGCTGGTGCCTGCGCGCAGGAAGACAGGCTTTGCCTGGCTAAAGTCTCCCTGTAAATCTTTTCCTTGGGAACACCAAATTTCAGACCATTTCTATGGATCCAAGACCTTTGCTCAGCTAGGGACAGGAAGAGGGCAGAGACATACCCTCCTGGAAGTTGTCCACAGGCAAGAAGTGGGGAAGCTGGCAGAACGGCAAATCTCAGACCCCATTAGGGAGCACTTCCCTGCACAGACTCTGCTAACGGGGGGCTATGGTGCCGTGAGCAGTTGTTTATTTTGGAAGAAACAGGGGGATAAACAGGGCTTTGGGCCACTTGCAGATTTATTTTTTTTTACTGGAGACAATTTACAATGAACATGAGAACTAGAACTATGGCACAAATTCACCCTGCATTTTGCTACACGTTACTTAGCTTAGTTATATTGCTGTCTGTCTGCTTGCACACAAGGAATTTTTCTTTTTCTTTGAGCACAATGTTTTAAATTAAATTTTGGGGAAACTAACGTGACAAGCAAAGTCTTTATTAACCCCAACAGTGTAATTTCTCATTACAAGACTGTGATTCAGAGGAAACAGCGTTGCTAAAACAGCTACTGAGTCCTAGCAAAAATGACAGTTTTCCTCAATCAGTTCCTTTTGTGACCTTGATCTGAACCTTAATGTGTTTTAGCAAAATTCTTTTTATTAGCCATTCATTCTTAATCATACCGCTAATTTTCCTGTTTTTAAACTACCAATTTAAGGCTGCTTTTTCATGGAACTAATCAAGGCTGATGTATGTTATTTTGGCTATGAATTCTAATAATTATTCTTAAGAGTTTTTTAAGTCTGCGTTTTCCATAGATAACTGTCAAAATTGTAGATAGGGGCAGAATGGCTTGTTTCTGTGATATGGCACATCCAAGTCTGCTTTCTTATCTTTAGTGAAAATAACCATTACTAGCATTGGATAGGGAATCTGAGCCTCACCTTCTTTTCTTTCCTTACATCAGCAGTTGCTTTTCATTAGTATTATTGTTGCAGACAAGCATCATTGGAAGGAAGAAGGGTTTTCAGGATCAGGCTCCCTTTGAGATATTTAGAATAAAAAAATAAACATATACTTGCAGCTGTCTCACAGAGATTGTAAACTGTTGTAGCTAGTGACTAGTGATTTTTCTTTGCCTATGATATTAAGGAACAGATTGTGTTACTATACTTATCTCTACCTTTACAAACAAATACATCAGGAAAATATGTCGAGCAGAAGAAACCATGCTTGTTATCAAATGCCTAGCTACACTGACTACAGGTTTTTGTACTTTTTGGCAAAAGCTTCAAAACATATTGTGGCTTGGTTAAGCTGCGAATTCTTTGCAGCATAAAGGGAGCCTTTCTGTGCCCATCGTGCGCGCTCGGCTCTCCGGCGAAGGCAGCAGCTCGCTGCTGTTATTTGTCATTCGTACGGCAGCAGTGCAGAGATCGCAACCCCTTGTCCTCGGCTTTGTACCCACCAGAGACTCCTCTTCCCCCACCGAACTGATTAACATCACGGCAGGGCTATGATCTTAAAAGCCTGGCACTTCTGATTAGGTTTTTGTTGAAGTTTGCGGAGTTGACTGAGCACCAGGGGCTTTGTGCGTGTGCAGCGGGGTGGTTGCAGGGGGTAGGACTCGGCCCCCCCAGTTAGAGGTGCCGTTGGAGCAGCACTTGGGGAGAAACTTTACAAGCGTTTTCCAGCCTAAACCTCCCTCTCTGTGCTCAATGGGACTTTGTCAAGTGACGCGCTAACATTTCGTTAGGGAATGAAGCAGATTTCTTAATTGCAAGTGAACTAAGCTTGACAGATAGGATTTTCTACTCTAAAGAGGGAGGAAAGCCAGAAACTTGGGGGTTTTGTGTGTTTGCTTGTTGTTTTTTTTATGGAAGATGCTCAGATGTCTTGGTAATAGGTTCCCATGCCAGATGGAAGGCAATGGCTGGAAGAGTAGAGGAACAAAGACTCTTCTCAATCTTTTTCCCTAATTAAATCCTTTTTTTTCTGTAAAAGTGTGATGTTTTCCCCACCAGTTTGAAAGGATTGCCATGTCTGATTGTTTGAAAAGCTATAGGTTAATTGTGTTATATGTATCTGTAGAAAAATTAATGCTATATGCAAAAATGGATGAAAGTGCTCAAATAGCCCGTTAATTAACTCAGCCCTATTGTTAGCAGGGTTGGCATTAGAGGAAAGAATAATGCCTTTTCAATCCGAAACCTTCCCTCCCTCCCCATCCATTTTATCTCTTCTTGTCACTTCCTATTAGCTGATCATGACATCTTATCTTTTTCCTGAAGGGTGGGCCAGAAGATTACTTTGGAGCTCATGTAAGTGACACTCCAAGGATTGACCAGCAGCAGGTTCAGCGGCCCCGGCCCCCGGAGCTGCGGGATGTCATCCCTGTGACATGCCTGGAAACCCCAGCTCATCCCTCAACTGTCCGGTTACAGCAGCATCTCCGTCATGTTGCACTTCCAGTCTGTCACTGGCATGGGTTCACGCTCCTCTCCCTGGAACCCTGCTCGCTTTTGCTGAGGACTGTGTTTTTATTTTTAACACAGAGTCCTTCACATCAGTGGCACCGAGGGTTTCTTTTGCAGGATGGGATTCTGCCATAGGAGGGAATGGCTGGGGATCCTACTCCGAATGTACCCGCATGTGCTAAGAGGGGAGCTGTGCATTAAAGCACACTCTTTTTTCCATCCCTCTGTGGGAAGGAGTTTTTGGGAGACCTCTGCCTGCCTGGAGGTGTGGGGCTGTCCCGGCAGCATTGCCCCACACCAGCCACCTGGTCCCCAGAGCCCAGGATGCTCCTGGAGGGGGAACACAGCCAGAGTGCTCCCATCAGCTGTAGCCAGACATTATGGCTCATGCTGGAGGACTCGCTGCCGGCACCGTAATTGCAGGCTAGCTGGATTTTTGCTGTGGTATTACAAATTCCCCCAGGGAAGCCCACAACTATGACCATTTACATGGTAACATTGTCAGGCATGCGTCATTTTCTTCCCTCTCTCTCTGTCTCTGTTTCTCCTCTCTCACACACACACACTCAAAAATGCAAGGGCAAATCAACAAACTCGTAAATAAAATTTAAATGTTGCTTTAGTGCATTCTCAGCCCTGTTTTTTGTGGCTGAGTGTGCAGTTTGATCTACTTTTTTTTTCTTTTTTTTTTTTTTTTGCTATGAGAATGTGGCACAAAATGTATGGGCCATGTGAGTGTTGATACTGGAATGATGACTTTTTTATATTATGCTTTATCTTATGTTTTTTTGCTGGGTTACTTCTAAGAGTGTTTTGATTGAAAAATGAATCAGTAAAACTAATCTTTAGACAACAAATCACTGACAATATAAAAAACCAGGAAATTTGCAAAGTAACAGGGTCCCTGTTTAAGAATTTTTTTCACCTGACACTTCTTCATTAATACTCCAGATCTGTTAAGCTTATTGTCACCCTTTCCCTACCCTTCTGAATACCTGCTCTGTGTATCATCTCATTGTATTGCACTGGCTACATGATCACAACTCACATGAGTAAGTACTTGCACGTTTGGTGTCCTTGGCTGTGAACCAACTTTCTGGTGTATTCTGAAATGCTGACTTTG
>VWZT01008680.1:113884-192340 GCA_013397055.1 Pachycephala philippinensis | reverse complement strand
AAAAAAAAAAAAAAAAAGATTCACTGAAAGGAAGTTAGGGGAAAAAACTACAAAGTTGGAGGTGCCTAAATTAAGGTTGCTTTTGCAAGACACACGTGGCAGACTTATTCAGGCATCTTGATCATCCTGAGCAACACTGCATGGGAGACTGCTGCTGAGCCACACAGTCTTAAGCAGGAATGGATTTGATTTCTCCCCTCTCCTCTCCTTTTGTCACTCTTTCTCCAGCAAAATGCTGGAGAAAACAGGGCTTGTGAAAGCAGTGCTGTGTGTGCCTATCAGGCAGGAGGAAAGGGCTGTACCCCAAAAATATCAGGAGGCTCAGCTCAGGTGATCCTGGGGAGCGTCAGAATGGAGGATGCAGGTAGAGTGAAAAGCAGGTGAATTTGTATATCACTGCGGGTGTCTGGGTGAAAATTTTGGGAGCAGTGACCAGATCTGTGTGGCCAAACATGTGCTGAAGACACCGCCAAGGACACGTGACCATGAGTTTGCCAGAGAGGCCTCAGGTTTTGCATTTTGTTAGATTTACGTTTGTGGAGTGAGCAGAAGTTGAATAATTTATGGCGGTGACCACTTAGATGCCATATGTCATGTTTTTTTTAAACCAGTATGGGTTTTTTAATACACAAAAGGGAACAGACACTGGAGCTGAACTTTCTTCATTTTATTCAAGAAGACAATACTTTAAAATGTTTGGAGAAAAGGGAGTCCTTTTTATACACTTTGAATCTGCACTAAACATGACTAGTCAGCATCACTCTGCTTTTGCAATGAAAAATAAAATCAGTTTGCACAGTGTCACACACAAGAAGAAACAAGACTTTTACACAGGTCTCAGTAAAAGACCATACTTTAGCGTAGCTTTAAAGTTCAGTGAAAGCATATTTCTGTCCACTGTTTAAAAATGCATATTTAAATAAACAGCCACTCAATTCCCACCTAACACTATAAAAATGGTAGCCTTGATGTCACAGGCAGATTTTTGTAGGTGGTTAGCACTGATATTTCTGAAACATTATGCTGGAAATATTCTACTGTGCATTTTATTTTGCCGTGAGAAACATGAAATCCTTGCAAGCTAGGAGTTCACATGTCCCTTTAAGTCTTAAAATATGTTAATTTTACATGCCAAAGTCTTAAGAAGTGTTTGACTGCCCGTGGCTTTTGTGTGCATCTCCAGATGGCAGATGCCATTTTGTGTTTCACATTAATTGAGTAAATTTCCTTGCTCTTTGTACATATTGCAGAGGAAGCCATTCTCTGCTTTCAATAGGACAGAACAGCTCTTTGGCATCAAACCCTTCTGGTCTGGTGGTACTAAAACTGTTTTAAGGTGGAATTCTGAGAACAAGCTGTTGGCAATACAGATTTCCTCTATTGTAGATGAAAGTCAGACATTTAACAGTTATCTTAGAAATATCTTGAGGGTTTTTCCTGCTGAATTGTGAAACAAACCAGATAGGATAACCTCAGGGGCCAAAGACACAATAAGATATATGTTTTTTCAATATTCATTCAGCTAAAGGAAAAAAAATTCTTTCATCTTGAAGGGCACTGGTTTTTGGGCTTTTTTTTTCTGCCAGTTTTGTTTTTCTCCCCCTCTCACTTCCTAGATATTAAAAAAGAAAAGTTCCCAAGGCCTTTAAAACGCTTCACTTTGTTCCAGCATTGGTCCTGTTGCAGGAATTTGCAGTACTGCTTTTTGGGGCACAGACAATGAAAGAGGGTGTGAGAAACACCTGAGGGGTCCTGCCCAGTGCTGGGAAGCAGTGGTGGCCACCCCACTGGACATCCCTGTGAACACACCGGACATCCTCTCCCAGCACAAAGCCCATGGGATCCATGTGGCACCGAGCCACCATACCTGAGCCACCCACCACCTCCCCCTCCTACAAGGGCATTTTAACTTCAAAAGCTGCGGTGCTCAGGATAAAAAGGTGTAGCAGTTCTATAGCTAAGCATGCCCTAAATCCAGATAAATTTATATGTGGAGGTAATAGTATTTATAAAAGTTAAGTGTTTGTGAGGAGGATTTATGAGAATTTATGCACAGCAGCACCTTAGAAGTGCTTTTATACCAAGATAAAATGAGTCCAGCAATGAGATTTTAAATCACCTTTTTTAATTTTTCCTTTATGCTCACTTTTCCAAACTCCCTGTAGAAGGGAGGCAAAACAAATATCCTGTCTGTTTGAAAAAGAATATAGAAGACAGAAGTTAATGCTCATCAAAGAAACCAAGATTATATGTCATGTTATTAATCAGATTTTTATCATGGTAAGTGGTGTCCAGATATAGTTGAAGTGGGCAGTGTACATAATAACATAATTATGGGTGTTATAGTGACGTAACAGCAGCAGGAGCTCGGCTCCTGACTCCTTTGTTTTCCATTCACACCCACTATGATGCACTGCTATATTTAGTTGTTTTTCACAGTGCTACCTAATACTGTCATCGCACGATTTTTTTTTTTTTAAGTAATAAAATAAAGATAAGACAGTATTGATTTTCCGTGGAAACTGAAACACTGAAATCTTTTCTTGCAGATGACAATTCAAACTGAGGGGGAGGGTGGGGTTTTTTGTTTTGTGTGTTTTTTTATAGATTATTGTCATCTTTTGTGTGTGAAATGCAATTGCAGTCGAGGCAGAGCGGCAGCTGGTGGGAACCGTCCCAGTGCCACTGCCTTCTGCGAGCTGGGACTATCTGCGGCTGAGGAGCTGCTCCAGACAATTTAAGGCAAACTCGTGGAGCATGAAAGAATTGAGATTATTACATAATCTCAGTGGTGTTTGGGGATTTAAATAAAGGAAGTTTTGACTGCTGAATTGCTGTACTTCAACAGTTCTCAGTCTATCATTTTTGGCACGGCTCGTTTGCCTGGCATTGCCATTCCAAAGACACCCAAAAACCAGCCCTGTGCTTCTCAGGTAGCGCTGGCATGGTATAGGGCAGCCCAGCTCAGCCCCTGGGTGGTGTCAGCAGCAGAGAACACGCCATTCTGCTTAAACCTCATTGCAACTGTTCTTCCCATGCCTGGAAGTTAGGCATTACAATCCTCCCAAAAGAAAAGATCTCATTTTCAAAGAATAGCTTTTGTGGTCAAATACACCTGCTGTGGTGAACTAATTATTGGTATGTGGGGCTGTGTGACACCCGTCAGCATTTTGCTTTGGCCCACAACACGAAAAAAAGAAGTTTAATGCCTCATGGAGCCCTGGTTTTCCATCTATGTCCTTGTTATCACAGAACTGGCTCCTGAATTAAAGCAAAGGCTTTGTCAAACACCACCAAATCAAGTACACCGCAAGTGAAGCTTGCAACGTGAACATCAGAAATGTCTTCTGTGTTTAGCAGTATGGGAAAGTATGACGCTGTTATAAAGAATAAAACACTGAGGAGTCCCAGACTAGATGAAGCCACAAGTCCAAGAGCCCTGGAAGGATGCTGTTTGCCATCTTTACAATAGGTTTATTCAGCAGGAGTCAGCAGGGTTGCCTATCTGTGTTCCTATAGTCAAAGCTCATTCATTCTGTGCAACATAGGTCAGCTCTGGTGCAACTATTGATATCTGTAGAGCACTTGCCCTACTGCTGTGATTTAAAAAAAAAATCAGCACTGTAGTTACAAAGCATTACTGGACTCCTCTGTGTTGTATTTATTGCAACATCACAGCTCCCTCTTTCTTTAGTTGAGTACACGTACTACGTCTTACCCAAAGCGGTGATAACATGTGAACAAAGGTGGAGGGGGGTCTGCATAAGAAGAGCTTTCAAAAATTATACCCTCTTCCCAAGATCTTTGAAAAAGTATTTTGACAGCAGACGAACAAAACTCCTCAGTCTCAGTCTCATTCTTTGCATACATTCAGTGACAGTGCACGGAGGATCCAGGTAATTCAATATTTATTCTGATTTTAATTTACTCTAGAATAGATAAAACACTGCCCTTGCCTTCTCCTGGGCCCCTTTTGATCACCTGAGCTCTATGTAGAAAAGTGGTCACTGCTTATCCCCAAGTCCCTGTGTACCTGGGTGTGCTGTGGAGCTGCCTGCAATGGTCCAGTGTAGTTTTTGTGGGAGAGATGCACGATGCCATGAAGAGCTGCCCAGACTGAAGCTGCCAAGATGCAAGATAAGAGGATCACCTGTAGCCAGTGTCTCAGAAGGCAACTAATATATTGAATAACAGTAGCACAGACAACTGATCTTTGTCTACTGCCAAGACAAGCAGTTCTGCTAATGAGATCAATGCGGTCTTCCATATGTAATAAGGCTTATGCTCAGCTTGATGAAGGTGAAGACAGAAATTCCTAAAAAGCCTGATTTTAATAGCCATATTCAGGCAGAACTCACTTTTGCCTCATTGAGCAGTGCAAAAGACTTAGAGCATAAGACAGGAGATTAGGATCTTGGACAGAGGAATTCTCTTCATCATGTTGCAAGGCATATAGCAGACCACTGCCTCACTTTCCCTGACTTCATAGTGTTGCTTTCTTTCCCCAAAAAGAGTTGTCTGACTGAATTGAGAAGCGTGAATGAGGTTCTCATATGCAACAATGCTTAAAGCCAGAGCTATGCCTATAAATATGGAAATGAGAGTTTTACTTTATTCTGGGAAGGGCTGGAACTTTCCTCAGGAGACTTCCTCTGACTTCAGGACTGGTTTCAGTAAGTACCCTTGGCGATGCTAAATGGAAGTGCATGAATAAATTAATTGGAAGATGTACATGCAGCTCCTGCCACTCCCCAAATACCTTTCCCAGCTCTGAATGCAACACAGATTTTAATCATGGAGCAACAGATGATTGATGGATGATTAATAGCTAATTTACGAGATTCATTTAACTTCATTTTACTTATACACTGTATGTAGAATTAGTTAAGGCTTGTACAGGAAAGGAAGTGATGAACCATTGTTCCCATTAAATTGTAATGACAGCCTTCCTCATCACTGTATATTTATTATGTAAGAAAAGGAAATGTCTAGTAAAAATCTGTATAGGTTAATAACACCTTCATAATATAGTCTCTCTTTTCTATTGACTTGAATAGCCCTCCTACTGACTTTTACTGGATTATTAGAGTTAATTACATCAATTGCAATATAATTGATTCTTAAATACTATGTAGGAACCTCATACAATTATGGAAAAACAAAAGTCATCTAGACATCTCTGATCAGAAAAGATTTGGAATTC
The DNA here is from genome assembly GCA_013397055.1 of Pachycephala philippinensis. Lineage (NCBI taxonomy): Eukaryota > Metazoa > Chordata > Aves > Passeriformes > Pachycephala > Pachycephala philippinensis. Next base: position 187,137 of record VWZT01008680.1, on the reverse strand, counting down.
CTGCACATTTAATTCCTGTTAATCACCAGTCAGTTTGGACATTAAGATTGCAGGGTTTCTTGTTTTCTTTCTGTTAGGTTTTGACAGAATTGATAGTTTTACAACATTTAACTCAGTGTGCATGGAAATACAAGATTAAAGAGACAAATGTAATTTGCTAAAATCGTTACTTCATCTCCTAAAAGTGAAATGAATTACCTGCCTGTCTATGTCAAAATACAACTTACTCACATGCATGCATACTCAAGAGGGAAAAAATCCCTGAAATAGGTATTTAACATTCAAAGTTGAAGTCCTTTATCCACAGGTGCAAGCGTTCCTACAGATCACCCTTGCTAAAGTCACCAAGGGCCTTCAATGTAATGACATGAAGCAGAGCTGAACACTGATCTCCAGAGAGCAGGAGATCTATACATTATTTCACTGAGTAACTTTGACATGAAAATGGTTTCTAAAGGATGGTTCTGTATTCCAGATAAAGATTACGGACCATTCAAAAGAAGGTGCTTTAAGATAAACCCTCTGAGGGATGCTACAACATTATTAAGCAGCAGTTCAACTTTAAAGCCAGTCAAACATAACATTTTTTGTGACTCTGTTCTTGGTCAGAGTCCCCTGTGGTACCAGCGTAGGAGATGTTAGTAATTTTATTTTTTTTTATCTGACTTTGTTACGGTTCTCCAGTGGCCTTCCAGGAGCCATGTGGCGTTTTGCAAGAGTGGGTTTGCTTTGTGTTTGCGCAGCTCAAGTCCTCAGAAGGTAAATTCAACACTCTTTGTGCTGCTCCATTAAATATCCTCAAGTCAATTAGTTTGGTGTGGGGATGTCACTTCAGAGTTTCAGCTGAGCAATGCGTGCAAGTTCTTGTTATGCAAAACAGTAACTTTGGTTACAGTTATTGTTTTTAGTATTATTAATATTTTTGCTTTACGGCTTAATGCACACACTTAACTACACTGCAGCAGCCGGCTATCAAAGGCTTCCCTGAGGAAAAATTAAGCACTTGGAGCAATAAATTATGAAAAGACTACATCTAAGGGCACCATCCACCTTGTTCTCACACCCGCTTTAAGTGTTAAATAAATCATAACATCCTGTTCATCGTGCCGTCAGTAGGGGTTAAATAAGTCACTGTAAATGAGCTCCAAATCATAGGACGTAGCTGGCTTCCAAGTTTTTTGTTTGCAAGGAGAAACAGCTCCAGGCTTTTGATAGTTCGGGTCTTTAAGGAAAGTCTTTTTTCCATTCCAACTACTTCCTGTTAATGTAGAAATGAGAGGAAATGAACATTAAGCAGAAGGATGGGCCCATCCCTTTCCAGTCGTGTGCCTAATTTGTCAGGTGCAATATTGGCACCTGGAGGCTTGTTTTGGCTCCTATTACATCCTTGCTGGGGAAATATCAGGATACTTGTAACTAACAGCATAGGACTTCAAAGCATTTTTGTTATAGGGAGAAAGAAGAAAGGCTGCCGCCGTTAGAAAATGCAGAGCTGAGCAGCCCAGTTTGTTTGCAGAGTGTGTTGTAAACAGCAGTTTAAAAAAGAAAAAAAAAAAAGACAAGAAAAACTATGTGACATTTCAGTCTAAAACTAGTTGTGACCATTAAGCCTGTAAGAAACATACACCCTAAGAAGGTAGACCCATAAATTTAACATTCAAAGTTGGAAGTCCTTGGAGATACATGTCTTGAGTGTGTTCTTCATACTTCTGAACCTTCACATAAAACACCCTTTTTGTTGAGATCTTGTCAGCACATATGTCCATTTCAGTGGGAAGCTTAAATGTTTTGTGGTGAAAGGATTTATGACCTTTGAGTTGCAGTGATGGTAAAGCTGTTTTAAATGCCTCTGGATCAAAATCTGCAAACTTAAGGTTCCACAGCCTGCGTGGTGTCTTTACTTCATGCCAAGCACCGTAGCCATACTTTCTCGTGTGGGACCTTTCTTGAATTAAGGAACTGCCCAAGATGAGTTAGAGACCCCATGCTTGGCCAGTGTATTAGTGATGCATCTCTCTGGCTGAATCTGTAGAAAAAAATGTATATAAGACTCCAATAATGAAAAGAATGAGACTGAAGTTGAACTTACTCCCCAGCAGTTTCAAACTCTGAATTGACTAGGGTTGGTTTGGATTTTTAGAACTGATTTATGTTTTGGGCCAAAGTCACTATTCATGTGTCACTGTTTTTCCATCATGAATTACAATTAGTTAGCATTTAGTGGTGGGAGGAGAATAGACAGTGTAGCTAATTAATATTTCATTCAGGTAAAACATAGTGAATCAAGCCATGAGTGATATATACAGATCTGCAACTGTTCTGAGAGCAAATTCATTCAGATCAGTGAAATGAGATAACAGACTTGGGAAATCCAGCTGCTGCACAGATGTTGGGTGGAATTTTCCAGGGAGAAGCAGCTATGCCATTTTTTTTGCCTGATTCTGCATCTCTTGCTCAGGAGGAGGTCTCTTTTCCTGGATGGCAAAGTTACAGAGCAAGCAAACTCTGTGCTGAGAAAATGTTGGTGGGTTTGGGATTCACTGACCCCTTTCTCCCAGGTTGGTTCCATCTGTACCTGGGTCAGATGGAAGTCTTGAGGTCAAGCATCCAGAGTCATCTCTTCCCGGTGAGCAGGCACTGTGCTGTGCCTCATTCCAGCCATCCTGGACTCACAAGTGGTCTCTGACTGTAGAAGATGGCCATGTGTTTTAGAGTGACTGTTTCTTTCTTCACTTGAGCATTGTCAGGAAATCAATCATTTCCTTCAAGGGTACTGTCTTTTGAAGCCATCAAAGATTTCTTTTTTATGCTTCTCTTACTTACAGAGGGCATTAGACTGGTAGAGGAGACATGAAAGGAGCTTGATGATAGTTTCTATCTTGGTGCTCAGGGCACTTCAGCAATTTTTTTGTCAGAACCAGTGATTCTTGGCCTTCATCTTCCTGAGAGTGTCCAAATAACACCAATATCAGGCTTCTTTGTTACAGAATCATAAAACAGTTGGGGTTGGAAGGGTCCTTTAAAGGTCATGTAGTCCAACCCCTCTGCAATGAGCAGGTACATGTTCAGCTAGACCAGGTTGCCCAGAGTCCCACCCAGCTGACCTTCCAGGGATGGGGCATCCACCACCTCTCTGTGCAAGCTTTGCCAGTATTTTGCCGCCCTCATTGGGAATAAGTTCTTCTTAATCTGCAGCCTGAATATAACTTCCTTTAGTTTAAAACCATTACCTACCTCTTGTTTTATCACTACCAGCCCTACTAAAAACCCTGCCTACATCGTTCTTTTTGACTCCCTGTAAGTGCTGAAAGACTGCAATAAGGTTGCCCTGGAGCGTTCTCTTTTCCGAACTGAACGATCCCAATTCTTTCAGCCTGTCCTCATAAGTGAGGGTTTTCATCCCTCTGATCATTTTATCTAGGAAAAGAAATCTTCTGTGGATACACATACAACAGCAGTAGCACATTGTTTGATGACTTCAATGCATGAGCTCGGCAGCAAAGACAATTAGGTTTAAACTATTTAGCAGACATTTAAACTCAGCCCAAGGATTTTGCATGGAAGTGACTGAGGATGGCTGATGGGATGTGTTCTGCTGTGGATCCCCAACCCAGTGCTGTGGGTGGGGGATCTTGAGCTACAGGAGTGGTACAAAACTGGTTGGTGGTAAGAAAAGAGAGAAACTTAATAATCCTTTACTCCCACACCCAGAGACATTTCTGCCAACTGTGGCCTGATTTATGGTAAACTACAGAAGTACAAAAAGCCAGAAAATATCTGAAATAAGTTCAAGGATCATCCTATATATGCTTATCTGTATATATGCAACTAACTTAAAGGAGATTGTAGCAAGGTGGGAGTCAGTCTCTTTTCCCAAATAACAAGGGCCAGGACAGGAGGAAATGGCCTCAAGCTGAGCCAGGAGAGGTTCAGATTGGACTTTAGGAAAAAATTATTCGTGGAAAGCGTTGTCAAACATTGGGGCAGACTGGCCAGGGAAGTGGTTGGGTCAGCAACCCTGGAGATATTTAAAAGACATGTAATGTGGCACTGCAACATACATCTAGTAAAGTCACTTAGGGACATGGTTTAGTGGTGGACTTGGCTGTGCTGGGTTTACAGTTGGTCTCGATGATCTTAAAGGTCTTTTCCAACCCAAATGATTCTATGATTTTCCTCTAGTAACTTTCCCTGGTCTCCATTATCCCAGAGACACCAGGAAGGATTAGTGCTGCAGGAGACCACAGTGTCCTCTGCCTCCACAGATGATGATTTTACTGACAGTTTCGTGCACCAGTTTGAGGTATGTACATTCCCAGCACCCAGTGGCACTGCACGAACTAGGTAACTAACTTCCTTGCTTTGTAATTTTTGGCCTTATGTCACCATCTACAAACACAGATACCATGAATATTGAGGAATATGTAACTTGTCCTCCTTGTGGATAAGGTGAAAGAGCCCTGCAGAGAGAATACAGCCTTGCTCTGGTGACAGATTCCACTTGGAGCTCATCTGGGATATTCTTTCCCATTGTATCAGACTGCATTTCTCTGCAGCTCCAAGAAATAAAATAATAAATAAATAAATAAATACACCGGCTTTGGGAGTGATCCTTGACAGCTACAGCAATTGTCAACTACTTAGATTCCTCATGTCCATGAGTTCAGCCGGGATCAGCTTGCTCTCACATGCCATTTGCGTGGCTCAGGAACAGTAGCATTCAGCACTTCCTTTTCCTTTGTTTTAGAGAATTACAGGACAGGTTGTGTGCTGGTGCAAATATAGCTGGTTGCTTTCCACACTGGTATCTTTCTGTACCGTATGTATAGCTTTGATAAGCAGCATATGTGTGTGCTTCCCGACTATACAGTTTCCACTCTGATCTCAGGAGTGTAGCTAAATCAATATATCCTTTGTGATGTGCAGATGGAAATAATCTCCAGAAAGATGCATTTCTGAGCTTTGCCCAGTATGTATTTATTTGAGAGGTACAGCTGGTTTGTGGAAAGGTACAATCCAAGACCATATGTGAGCACACTGCTAACCCAGCTCAAGCAGCTTTCTGCTGCTATTGCAGCTCCTCATGACCATCAGCAGGGCCTCTGGAGGCTCTTTGATGTGAAGGGAATTGCCAGGCAGGGCGTTGCTTGGCCCCCGAGGGGCAGAAAGAGGGCAGCCTGCCTTTACAGCCCCTGGTGTTCTGCTGCTGGCTGTCAAACCCCCCAGCATCCCTCAGGACCTTGCCAGCTGCCCCAGTGTCAGGTAGCCACAAGGTGCTCTTCAGCCCTGCTCCCTGAACAGGAGCAGGTTCAGACAGGCCATTTCCACCTTAGAGTGGCCTGGGTAAGGTTTGTTGGTCTGCTGCTAGTTACTGGACCTAAATCCAGATTTCTGATCTGTAACCAGATACAAGTCGAAATGTCCCCATATTCTCTGACTGCTTGGGCTGACACTTGGATTCAGATTCGGTGTCCAAAGGTGTTGAACAAACTCTAAGTTTCCCATCCTGTGATTGAAGAGAATTAAATTTCAGGTAGTTTTGCCCAATTCAAGCCCCTCTGGATGCTAAATGGGTAATGCACATCTAGTAAACTCACACTGGAACTATAAAAGCACTTTTGTTTCCTTTAAGGCTTACACTGTCAAAAATGACATGATGATTTGAATCAGAATACGTGAGAACCTGGCAAATCATTCACACCTGTAAAAACACAGGTTCTGTGTCTATACCTGCATCATTAATGACATGCTCCCAATAAAATATTGTAGGGGGCAGATTCAAGTAACCAAAGAAGAGGTGTTTTTTGGTGAGATTCCCCTCAGCTGTTAGGATGAGCTGTTTTCTTTCCATGGATTATGCAGCAAACCCAGGGCAAAGGCGGCTGTGCTTGGGGTATGCTACTGCGGCTGTAGGGGAGCAGTTGGGTGGCACCATGACCTGTCACCCCCCAGCTGACAAACTGCACAGTGGATATGGATGCTGGGGCAGTTTGCTGAGAAAACTCACGTCTGTTTGCACAGATTTATTCACAGATGTTTTAAAATATAGTTTCCTCGTGTAAGTAAAGCTGTGAACTCCTGAGTTTTGGTTCCTCCCAAGACAGTTTCACAAGAAACTTGTGCTTTCTTTCCCAGAGTGGACATTTTCCATCTAATTTTACAACTCAAAAGCCTCACTCCTGTGCATAATCAGATGTTCAGGCAGATAGCGCTCCGTGAATAAAAACTCTTGGGATTTCAGCTTACAAGTTGAGCTTCCAGTTATATACTGAAAGCAGCCCTGGAAAACTCACTTCTACCCACAGAATCTGGACAAATACGCCTGGAATAGTCTGTTCTCTGCCTCATGCTGCTCTCATCACTATCTTCACATTACTAAGGGCTAATTTTAAATCAAGGTACAAATACTTCCTGAGTACAAGAGCCCATTGCCACGTGCTGGAATCATCTGGGAGCTGCTCTTCCTCTTCCTTAGCAGTGAGGTGAGGTGAGGTGAGGTGAAGTGAGGCAGGAAGGCCCAGCACCATCAGTTCCCTCCCTAGAAAGGTCAGTGCAGGCTGTCAGGAACCTTGGAACCACCAGGAGCCTTGGGGCCCCCACTTTGTGCCACAGTGGGGGCCTTTGAGACCATGCTCTCTCCCCTACAACATACAGAGATTGTTGTGTGTGTGTCTACAACAACTTTCATCGCAGGATCCCTCAAATATCCCCTGCAGACCTTACAGGGAGTGTCTTTTGCCATGTCAGGAGCCCCTTGGCCCACTGACAGGAGGAGCACAAGTGGCAGCAGGGGTCCTGCCCCTCCTGCAATGCTGTGTGCCCCTGGGCAGGATGGTCCCCTTTGCACAGCCAAGCACTGTGATGTGACACAGTGACGTGGGCTTTGCAGAGGTCAGGCATCAGTCAGCAGCAGGGCTCTGGCATCCCCTCACAGCTCTGCTGTTTGTAATATTTATTATCTGTGCTGCGATAATGCTCGAAAATGGATGCTCCTTTCTGAATAAAAGGAAAGTAGCTACTCGTATCTCAAGGATAAAAGCCTGTCTGGCTGGAAGTCAGTGCAGGGTGCTGAAAACGGGCAGAGCAGCTGAGCCAAGCACAGTGGTCCATGTCCCTGGAGAGCAGTGCTTTGGTTCCCCAGAGGAGAGGCTGCTGCTTTGGCACCGAGACGGACCTCCCCTCCCTTTTGCCATTGCAAGCAGTGGTGGAAAACCCAACCCACTCTCCAGCATGGACAGCCTAGGCAAGCCAAGCCCTGCAGAGCCCAGTCCTGGCTGACCGTGATGATAACCAGCCATATGTCTTCTGTTCACACCCTTACTACGGGTTTGTCAGCTCTGCCCCCTCCACCAGCCCAGAACCCCGAGTCCTCTTCCTTCACTTGCATTTGTTTGACCTTGTGGTCCTCTTCTCGCTATATTAACTGTGATACAGCAGTGGGAGGTTTCAGGAGGTTTTTCACGAGGTCTTCAGGAGGTTTTAGGATGAAGGCAGTGGAGTGATGCTGTTACAGGACAGCCTATGAGGAAAGGTGCCTGAGAGGACTCTCATCTCTGACCCAAGAGGAGAGGGAAACACATCAAATCCTATCTGAATTCATGGTGTAAAGGGACAGTGTGAATTGGCAATCTTTTTGTTCTGTTGCCAAAATGTGAATTTTGCAAAATGTGAGGCTTGCTGTCTGAAAGGTATTCAGTGTCCTTCAAGACACCATTTCAGTGAGCTCATCCCCCAGGACCGTGTCCTCACTGGAACTGCGTGTCTGTGCATGCACACTCCCCCAGCACAAATCCAAAAATCCTTCCCTTTAACAAGTTTGCAGAGCCTCACAAAAACCTGTGGGAATATCTGGTCTTGCATGCAAATATTTACCAAGAAAAAATGGATACTTTTCCACAGCTTCCAGTACGAGGCTTCTTCTGCAGAGAAACTGCCAGCTGTACATGCATGCTGGTTTGGCACTGGGACAGCACATTCCCTAGAGAGTGGAACGAAATCACAAACTCCTTTCACTCTTGAACCCCTTTCCACGAAGCAGGTGAGAGCATGCTGAACTCACTCCTGCATTCTAGCTTGGCTGTTTTCTAAATGTCGTTTGAAAGTCTCGCCCCCTCCTCCCTCCTCCCTCTGTCCCCGGTTTTATCCCTCTTGCAGGAGGCAGCCATCAGCAACAAAACCACAATGCGGGGCTTGGCTGGCTGCATGCATCCAGCAGCTGCTCTGTTCCAAGTTCTGGGCAAGCCACAGCTATCCAGATTCCCGCTTGTCCTATGTCTTCTGCCTCAGTTGCAGCGCAGCATCTTGAGCTAGAAGTACCACTAATTGACCAGCTTGGACGGGTTGCCAGCACTGCAGTACAGTCAGCCTGCTGTCCCCAGTTGTCTGTGCCTTTCCCCCCTTCACTACACTTCCAGCCCTTCCTGATCCAAAGCTTGTGACATCTTCCAAGTCCTCCTTGCATTCAAGACTCTAATTCGGCATGTGGTATGCTGTGCTTTTCCAGCAGGCTGCTTTTTGTCATTATCTCTCCACCCAAGTGAATGTTCAGGATGGGCATGTTCTTTCTTCAATTATTGCAGAGAACTAAAATGTAAGCAATAAATGCTAAAGACAGATTTTTCTAATACAAAACATCAAGCAAAATCTTTGGGTTCTCGTATAATTATTCCAAAAGGGTTACAAGCCTGGAAATAAAAATACAATACTGTGTCTTAAAATATGAAGCAATGTTTTCTTTCAGGATAAGGATAAGAATGTGATTTAAGTTTGCTTTAGCCCATTTCTTCACTGTGTTGTGCTGACATGATTGTTCAAAGAAATTGTGCTTTTGGAAGGAAAAGGTTAAAGTTTGCTACTGATATTCATCAGGAGATGGATATTTAATCTTTAATCTCTTGTTCTAGGCCCCTACTTCGGATCAACTCATTATCCCAAATAAACGATGTGTCATTCCCATTATTTATGTTTCACTGCAGCCAAAGTATCTGGACCTCGTTTTGGTAAGCACCATTCATTTCGACCCATTCAGTATTAATCTCCCTTCTAACATCTTTCCTGTCCTATGTGCTGTCCCCTATTTGCTTTTATGTTTTCCGCAGAGTGTTTATAAAAGGATAATCTTTTACAAAGCAGACAGAATTTTTGTGTATAAACTGCTCTGTTTGAATGCCTCATTGATATACCATCTAAACTGAAGTGTTCAGCAAGATTAGTGCATCCACTGAGCCACTGAACTGGGTAAAAATATGGGAACTGCTCCTTTCTTTATAGCGAGAGAGGGTAGCTAATGATGCCATCGTCTTTTAAATAGGATACTTTTAGCAGATGGACTCTGAGAATATGAACACATTGCACAAATAAAAAATAATAAACAAAGGAGGTGGCTTATTGTGACAAACAATAGGAGAAAAAGACACAAAATGTATATGTGTAAAGACCATGAGCCAGCTTCCTTCTTAGTGAAACTGGTGTAAATGCAGAATAATTCAGTCAAGATGACGTGAATTAGTGGGGGTTTTTACATCATTGTCGCTCACATCAGGAGCTGGTCTCTTTGTACCATAAATGCCGACGACTTCAGCTAGGATAGGGACTTGCAATGCCTTGAAATGCAAATGATACGTTTTTCTCTTTCTCATGCTGATAACAAATTTACAGTGAGAATATTTTTAGCATGATCCCCTCCTTTTTGCATGAAATAAACAAATGAAGGCTGCCTGGCACACATAACGTACACTTATTTCGGCTGTCTCCTTTGCAGCGTGTGTCTGGTGACATCGGGTGCCACCGACACATCCTCGGAGATGCCGACACTTTATGTTCGAAGAACACAGTATGCAAGTGAATCTGTGCCCATATTCCCACATTTAGATGGGAAAAATCCCAAACAGACATGTGGTAGTATCATTTGAATGGCATAGATTCTTAAATACATTTGTCACGTTGTACACTTGCCAGCTCTTCTTTGAAGATATAAACCACCAAAACACTCCACATTTTATCCATCATGACTCCGTCAACATGTAGCACTGTTTAGCACGTTATTTTAGTTAAACTGCACCATTGTTGTCCATCTATTATGACATAAACTAGGATTGGTGCCCTTGCATTAAAATTAAATGAAAACTGTAAGAAAGTGTTGGGGAAAAGGAAACATTGAGAAAGTCGTGCCATTCATTTAGTAGTGAAGGAATGTGAGGAGAAATGTTAGAGAACCAGGAAGCCCAAAAGGTGCCAGGCACCCCCAGTTCCAGCTTTAAAAAGGGATCACTCATGTTTACAAGGGGCTACATGCAGGGCATGGTTCAGTACCACCTTTGGGGGCTGTGTGTAGAGAGGGATGAGACCCCTCAGAATGGCTCCCCTTGTCATTTTTAATTCACCTCCCCCACTGATACGACCCAGACCTGACTTCTAGTAAGAAAACACTGTTCATGGCTATTTCTGGAGTCTGTCAACACCACTGCGGGGTTACTGAGAGCAGTTTGTGGGTTGGCGAGAGAGGTAACCCAGCTTACACCCAGCTTACTGAGTTGTCACTGCTTTTTGGAGATAGTCCATGTAATTTAGTACACAGAAGCAGTCTCAAGAAAATAATTGCCTGTTCAGTCCTAAGAAGACTGGTAGCAAGAAAATGAGTCTGTCACTTTCTGGTTGCCATTAGCTGAGGTTAAAATCTTTCTGTCATAGCTGCTGTTCAGTGCCCTGTGCTGGGTGGGTAGTCTCGACACAGGAGAGGAAAAACCATCTTTGGCACAAATTGGCCTACTTACTGGTGGGATTAACGTTGGGCTGGTCTGGAGAGAGCTACTCTCTCAGTGCTAGGACTGATAGTCTCCAGACCCCCATGTTCAGTGGTCAGATCTCTTGCAGAAACCAGTCCAGTTCCCACTGTGCTGCCTGGGGCCAGGCACCTGACAGCGTGAAACAGAAGAGATTTAATAACATATGCTTGACTATTTCTGATGTTTTTCACCAGTGGAGTAATTAAATGGGGAATTTTTCCTTGGAGAGATGATCAGACATGACCTTCCTGGCCTAAAAATTTTAGTGACAGAGCAGTGCTTTTAAGTGTAATGTCTTGCTTAGCAGTTTTGTGTGATTAACCTGGAAATCCCACAGGAAAGAACATTTCTGTAGACATCAAAATCTTTGCACAAGTGTTACAGAGATGACTTGTTCCAAGAGTCCATGGCTCTGGAATGTGTCAGACTTGCTGTACATGTGCAGGTCAACTGCATGGTGCATTGCATAGCTCGGATGCAGGATGTGGCAGCCCTGTCACTTCCTAGTCGTCATATTGGCAGGTCTTATCCAGACAGATTTTTCCCAAGCACCAGATCAAGTCAGTGAAGACTTAATGGAACAATCTTTGGAAAATATTCGTAAACAATTGTAGGTGCAGCAGTGTGGGGACAGATTTCCGGGTGATTTATTTGCACCTAATTAGCCTACTGTTGTCACTTACCCTGACTAATGGTGGGCCTGGGATGAACCCACCAGCTGTTTGGTAGACAAATTTGTGGCTCTAAATCTGTACCAGAACAAGTGAGACAAAGGGAGGATGAATGAAAGAGACCAGAGACAGACTGAGGGAGGTTCAGCTGGATCCCAATAGACCTACTTTCATAGACACAGGTAAAGGAAAGAGTCAGGGACTCAATAATTAAACCTCTAGACTCTCATGCACTGAGTGTCCATGCAGATTAACATACATGGGAAAAGCAGAACGGGCTGCTAATAAGCGTGCAAATATAAGACAAAATAAACATACACTTGAGAGACTATATGATTCAGTCCTATAAAATTAGATATTATGATATGATATGATATGATATGATATGATATGATATGATATGATATGATATATGATATGATATGCCTCCTTCACAGCAGATGTTGGGTACGCCTCCAAGACATGGGGCTTGTTGAAATAGTCTTTGCCATAATTGAAGTCTAACATCCAGCACCAAGACACTCTGGTGGTGTACCTGTATCCTCCCTGCTGATTAAACACCACGCTGTAAGGCAGGAGAATGCACGACTAATGGGGGTGGGCTAAGCCCCTTTTTCCCCACGGAGTCGAGGTCATGACTCCATAAAGAAGCAGGATGTTCATGTGGAGGTTGTGTTCCACCTTTCTTTTCGTGGTGTATGATTGTGGATAGCAGGAGACAGACCTGGCTGTCACTAATAGAGATTACTGAGAGTGCTGGTTGCTCCTAATCTGGGAATACACTCACATAAATGCTAAGCAATGCCTTCATTTGATCCTGACCTGCACTGGCATCCCTGCTGCCACTGCTGTGAGCTGTATCGACACTCAGGACGAGGCAGTTCCCATGTCACTCTTTCCACACATTCAGTCTTAAACATGCAAAGGTGTAGACAATACAGGGGGGAAAGGAAGAGAGAATGCTGAAGTGCCAGTGGATCGTTAAAGAACCAGGTTATCCCATCTCTTCTGAGGCATAAAATCAGTCAGAAGATAGCGTATTTTTAGGAGCTGGCTGTAGACACTGAAGCAGTATATCTTGTTGGTCGAAGGGCACAGAGATCTAGGCACTAACATGATTAATGCCATGTCTCAACACAAGGGGTTTCCCACGTTTATATCACTCAGAAATAGCCTTCCATAAATTTGATATGAGTACTTGGCAAATGAAGCAGCCATCAAATACCAATAAAAATATGTTTGTGATGCTTGCAATATACACCTAAAGAAACAGAGAACATAAGTATTCTAGAAGGACTTTTTAGGTACCCATAAAAATTGGATGTTACAGAGACTCTGTCAAAGTAGAGAGGTTCAAACCTTTACCTGATGTAAAAAAAGCATGGTAAAATTTCTTTCTTCTGGTGAAAAATCAAGATTTCACTCTAGCAGCACGGTTGAAGTGAGTGCTGACTGACCAGGTGACTCCAGCATGCCTGGGATGCATTTGCTCTGTGAAGGACATATGGGAATCTTTTCCTTGTGGATTAATTGGGGTTTTGGCAGCGAGTGGCCAAGTCTCCCTGGCTCCAAGTACACGGGGTAGCCTGAGAGACAGAGTATGTCTTGGGCAGAGAGGGGTACAGACTTCCTTTACGTGCACGAGGTGGTGTAAGGTGGGGCTATGCATCCAGGGAAATCTCTTTAAATATGATTCCTTGTGGGGCACCATTTTTAGCTGCCTGGGCAGGGTGACTCCATTTGAGGGTCCAGGGGGTAAGGAGTGCAATTCCTTTTAAGGCTCTCCAAGTGGACAGTCTGCACTAACTTCTACATCAGGATTGCACTTTTCTCTAACTCCCTTTTCTCTGCTCCCCCACAAGTACCTCCTCTGTAAATGAAATGAAGCTCTTCTGGGGGTCCCTCTTGGGATAACCATCCCTGACCACTTCACTTTGAGAATAATTGGGAAGGTTTCCGGCAGGTGCTGTCTGAGCACACAGAAATGCCAGAGTGATAGACACAGCTTAAATCCCTAGACTGCCAGACAGATAAAGATGGTCTGTCCCAAAATCTGTCTATCCCTTGTATCACCATGTCAAAATGAAGCAGAAGCCTTTCACACATCATCACCTCTGTTAGCTTAAGTCCAGATCCTTGAATCCTTACTCATGGTTAGTAATGCATTACTGCACAAATCTCCAGGGCCCCCGCTGGAAGAAGAATATCTTTAAACCTGCAGCTGGAATCTAAGTATCAAAGCTGCATCAATTCCTTAGCTGTGTTCAAGACAGCACTAGTTAATTTATGAACCAAATTCAGCAAAAGGAAATTATGCTATTTACCTAAGTAGCTCTTCCTCTCGCTATTAGCACTTTGAGGGATCAGATAAATACAAATGAATACACTTATAACACTTTTTATTGTCCTCACCAAAGAACCCTGTTAGGGCTGGAAGGCAGGTTTTAAATGCAGAACAGAGAGTTGTAATTGTGCTGCCTTATGTGCATAGCCCAGGCCATTCATTTTGCACCCACCATTTCACTTCATGGTATCATTTCACTTATGGGGACATTTCTGCACATTTGAATACATCCCTACACTAAATGTTTTGCCAAGTGAGATTTTTTGGACCTCATTTGGAAAGCCCCCAAGGATCTGGCTTTCAGGTTTCTTCTGAGTTCAGAAAAAAAATCTGGTGAAAGCTGAATCCGTTAACACCAAATTAGGTTGATAGGGGGATCCTTGTCTTCTCAGCTAACAGTATGAAACCAGATAAAGGGGTTGATCTGACAGCTGAATAGATTTCCAAAGAGGGGTCATTTTCTCCCATGCCCAAATAATATGATGGAGATATGCAAGGGTATGTGTGTGCCTTTCAACAGCAGGCAGAGTCCGAGAGCTTACTTATCTCTGGACAGCTTCTCTGGTGTCTGAAGTAAAGAATGCAGAGTTTCTGAACAATCAGGGAGCAGAGGCTTTTTCTGTTTCGCCTTGAGTGACCAACCACACCAGGAAAACTTATGGCCTCATTCTCGTTAGCGCTGTGTGCTTTCATTAGGAATCGAAACGCTGCTGCTCTCAGAAAATGTTCGTTACCGTGAAAGATTGAGCCTTTAAGTTTAACAGTGTAATCTTTGTAGTGCCTCCTCACAGTCTTCCACTGACTACCTCACTCTGAATTTGTTCCACAGTCATTGAAACATCCTGATGCACTATTGTTCCTCTGGACTTGTCATTGTCTTTATGAAAGTCTGTGGGGGAAATAAATGGACAGTAAACCTCTTTGGTACAAATATTGGCTCCTTTGCACCAGCCAATGTGGAGAAAAGCCTCTGGTCCTTCTAAATGGATAGTTTGTTTTTGAAGGACCTGATGACTCTGCTCTTTATTTACTTTTGCAATTTTTATGGCAAAGTTGTAATTATCTCACTTCTTTTTCCTTCAGTAGCTGCAAATATGGAAGAAGGAGTTTTGGCCTGTATATCTCTCATGGTGATCCACTTTTTCACCTGGTTTTGCTTTCCCTTCTTCCACCTGTCATTTTTGACAGATAAGGATTTTGCATGTTGCACATCACCTAACCAACAGTGGTGTCTTGATGTTTGGATGTGGAAGCTTTGAAACTTCAGAAATGGCCGAATTTCTTGAATATCTAAATCTTTTTAAAGGAATCAAGTATTCTATCATTCACCAAGGGAGAGGGAGGTGGAAGGCACTTGATTAGTAATGGGATCCAAAGTCGTTTAGCTCTAAATTAGCAGTGGTAGCAACTGATAGCCGCTTGCATCTGAAGGTTGGGCAGTGTGAAATAAGCTTGTGATTTCCATCTAGTTTCTTGTGGAAAGCACCAGTACCACTGCATACAGTATCACTGTTTGCATTGTCCCACACAATTTCAGCAAAAAGGCAGATGGTCTTTTTTTTGACCCAGCTTTTGGGAGTTAGTGAGAGTTCTGCCATCAGTTTCAGTGGCTCTGGATCAAGCCTAAGTAGACAAGGAGCTTGACCTTCCCAAGAGCCAGGGAGAAACCTCTAGGGTCAGGGACAATGTGTGCCACAAAACGTTGAACTGCTTCTATCCATATTCTGGATAAGAATCTCAGTGGTTTTTAATCTGGCTCTGTACTTCATTTTCAAACATGTCAATAGCTACTGGAAATTAATTTTCATTCACAGCTAACAAAGTTCTGTATAGCTGGAGAGCCACATGTAGCAAAACAGTGCTTCCTCCTAGAGACACTTTTTAATCCCACTGACAGCAAAACCATTACAGAATTCCATGGACAAAAAACCACGAAGGTAGAATAAGAAATGTAACCTTCTGACTTGTGAGTGGAACTATATAATCTTTCAAATGGTGTCACTTCTGATACTTTACTTTGAAATCAAAGGCAGTGTTTTAACACAGCTTGCATAATTTTTCCCTGTGTTTTTATGCTGAGCCATTACAGGACTCTGCTGTGATGGCCAACTGCTCTAGCCAAAATTGTTGACCTACACACTTTTTAAAGGGTACCACATTTCTTCTACTCAGATTAATCGGGAGCTTTTCTGCACGCAGAAAAGTTTTGCTACATCCCTATGGTTTTTGCAGAAATCAGCATAGGTCACTACCACTGACAGTGTACAAGTTATTGTAGAATCGTAGAATGGTTTGGGTTTGAAGGGACCTTAAAGATCATTTAATTCCAACTCTCCTGCCATGGGCAGGGACACCTTCCACTAGACCAGGTTGCTCAGAGCCCCATCCAGCCTGGTTTTGAACACTTCCAGGGATGGGGAGTCCACAACTTCTCTGGTCAACCTGTTCCAGTGTCTCACCACCCTCACCGTAAAGAATTTCTTCCTAATATCTAATCCAAACCTACCCTCCTTCACCTTAAGGCCATTCCCCCTTGTCCTATCACTACATGTGAAAAGTCCCTCTCCATCTCTCTTGTAGCCCCCTTTAGGTACTGGAAGGTGTCTCCCCAAATCCTTCTCTTCTCTAGGCTGGACAGCCCCAGCTCTGTCAGCCTGTCTGCACAGCAGAGGTGCTCCAGCCCTCTGGTCATTGTTGGGGTCCTCCTGGGGACTTGCTCCACCAGGTCCACGTCCCTCCCATGCTGGAGACCCCAGAGGTGGATGCAGCACTCTGGGTGAGGTCTCATGAGAGCAGTGTAGAGGGGGAGAATCACCTTCCTTAACCTGCTAGCCACGCTGCTATTGAATTAAATAGCTAATAACAAAGTATTTGTAGAAAATAACTGATATGAGGCTGACACAACTAGCATTATTTGATCAACAGTATTACCAAATTAAATATAAAAGGGTTGGAACAATCTGGAATAATTGAAGTAGGTCAATGACACCCAGAATTACATAGGTGACAAGTGGGAGCAGGTTCTCTCTCAGTGAATGGCTTTGTGATTTTGAACCAGTGTGTAGCATATGTATATTGCTACTGTTTATGGTGCAAATGAGACTGCTATGATGCTGTCCAGCACCTAGGAGTGGTATTATCCCTCAAGGAAGCCTTGTCCCTGAAGGAAGAGCCCTGTTCCACAATGAATTTTACTTTCGTTGTGACATTTTGAAGGTACTACATGGTAATGACACATTGCTCCAGTAATTTTTGTACAATGTCTCTATGAGCTCTCTCCATCTGTCATGACAGCATTAGTTTTGGCATCTCTGATGAAAGAATCAAAATTAAAAGGGAGAACAAAAAGTCAATTTCTAATGGGTTCCAAATACCCATATCTTACAAGCGTGAATTAAATATTGCTCTCATCTTGCAGCCCTCCAGCCATATTACATGGATAAAAACCTCAAAACTATTTAAAATTAAAAATCCTGTTAAAAGCTGAAATATATATAAAGTAAAATAATATTCAGCTGTTTAAATTAACCTGTTGATAGGCTGTCAGCTGTCATTTGATTTGCACTTCATTTGAATTAATAAAAAGTAAACCATAAGCATCATTGTTTACAGTAATATAAAAGCTATTACAAAGGACCTTCATCATAAGCTTCTTTGTCATAAAGCTATTGTATCTTACTTTAAATCACTAAACACTGTTAAAAACGTTTCCTAATACGATACTGCCTGATGCAATATACAAATTCCTTTGCTTCAAAGACCAGCTATAGAGACAAATTGGAAGCTTCTTCTTGCATAAATACTTTAAAAAAAAAAAGTATTGTCACAGTGTCCTTCACCTTTTCTTGAGGCCACACACACATATACAACCACATAGCTCAGGTTTACCCACAGCCATTAAAAAACCTTTATGCCTCCTCCTTTATTTTAAAAAAACCCTTGGACAAACAACATCTGTTTACTCAAATACACCAATTTCTTTACTCCTGTGAAAAGTGTCATGGACTTAATATTGATCTCAGTTTCATATCTCCTGTTAAAAATTATTTGTCCCTCTCCCAGATGTGCTGCTTTAAGCTGGAGCTGGTGGATACCTAACGCTACTTCCTTTGGGGTGTCCTCACCCGTGGTATGTGAACAGTCCCTCTGGCTCTTGTCTATACTGTCTGGTCATGCCACTGCCACGGTTTCTCATAGGAGATGTGATGCCTCTGCCTGGCCCTGGCAGCACTCCCCAGGTGCCCACAGACCCAAGTGCAAGGAGAGAACCTGGGAGCACTCAGGCTCCGCAAGATCCCCAGGGCACACCACGGGTGCTAACACATCTCTCAGTTTCTCTCAGAAGACACATCTCGCAGTGTCCTCTTAGTGCTCTCTAACAAAGCTGTGCTCAGTGTGTGCTAGTCCCAGCAGGAAGACCTGGCCCACACATAAATAAATTATCTTACCTCCCAGTGGGGCAAGAAACGCCTGGTGAGCTGCTTACTGTGAGCTGGGTGAAATCAATGCCATTTGCTTATACCTGGAAACACAGGAAAAAGTTCATTTGAGAACAGTTAAATGTGAGCAAGAGGTTTGGAATAAATGTCCTCCTGATGTCCTCCCCAACTTAAATCATCCTGTGGTCCTGCCTATGGTGGATGGTCCCATGGATCAATACAAGTTTGGCACAGACTGAAGAAAACTGTCTGAAGCCTTCAGGATGTGTCTGGCAATGAAAGCATGTCTGCTCCAGGGCTAGCACAATATCCTGCTCCAAGGCCACGCTGGTGGACTTTTGCCTTCCAAAATTACCAGTGATTAGTTATCATTCACTACTGGAGAACAGTGTGGTTTCTCTGAGAGGAACTCGTGCCTACAGCCACTGAGACACAAAGGATCTAGTTTTAGCCTCTAGTAATTCAGCCATGTACTTAGTGCATCAGGTAGGGCCTGAGCTCCTGTATCGTGGTATACTTCAGAATTATTTGTATTATTTGTATTAATTGTAGTGTGATAGAAACTAAAAATAAGGCAGTGGACTGACACTGAGAAGCACTGTCTTGCCGGTGAACGGGGGAATTTGCTTCCTCTTGGTTTGGTTCTCCCCAGAGCCTCTTGCTTCTTTTCTTGTCTGTCCTCGCAAGTCACAGCACGGCACGTCACAAAACTGATATAGCTGGGCATGCTACTTCAGGGTTTCAGCAGATCCTGTATTTGGAGTAGTTTGAAAAGTGTCTAGTGGCTTTGTCACATGATTTCTCTGTAGTGTGAGACCAGCCGGCAGAGAGCCGTGAGCTCACATGTTTGGATGGCTTAGTTTCTGCATACAGATAACGTGAATATCTGCTTGGCAGTGTTTTACAGCAACTGAACATTCCTGACGCTGCCTCTTTTCATCCTTCTGCTCCCCCTTCCTTAACAGCAGAATCAGCAGCTGTAACAACACATGGAGGACACTTGGCAGCTGCAAGACACAGATGCTGAGCTCTGTAATAAACTTCTCCTGTAGAAGAATCTGAGTGCTTTTGCTGGCTGCTTAAAAGTCCTTATTGCTGTCTGACTCACTAGCTCAACAAGCAGTTACAGTGTGCTGATGGCTGCTGCTAATCACTGTCGGAGTTCTAAGGACCAACCTAATTGTCCTTCTTGGTCCTTTAGGATGCTGCCATAGCCTGGCTTTAATAATTTGTAGGTGAATTGCGTGCTTTGAAGGTAGATATTTAAGAATAAGGTACTGTGCAATGTTTCAGTGGGCCATTTCTTTTTGTATCTAGAGATAGGCAATAGGCCTGGTTTTGATCACAAGTCACAATGTGCAAACCAGAAATAACTTCACTGTTGTTAAAGGGGTATAAGCTGTTATAAAACAAATGTAAGTGAGGTCAGGGGCAAAGGAGAGCTTTACATGAAGTCTGCATTACCTGCTAAGGAAATCGTAAATCTTTAATATCTCAGAAAGGGGTGTTTGTTGGAATTGGTCTGTGATAAGGATGTAAGGACTCATGGCAGCAGGTTAGTGTTAGGATGGGAGGCAGGCTTATTTCAGAAAAGCCTTGCAGGAGTGTGTTTGAAGGAGCCATTTGAATCTGAAGCGAACAGCCAACTTGGAAGATTGTCCTGGAGTCTAAAGAACACTGGGAAAGAAACCAGAAACAGAAGCTTGTGGACACAAAGGCAGGAACTGGGCAACAAATCTGGTGTGCGGCCAAGACAGAAAGGAGGAATGCTAGAAAGAGATGGTTGGAGATGCAAGCAAGAGGAGAGCTGTAAACATAAGGACCCATAGGTTAATCTCGATATATAACACAAGGGGAAGTGACAAAGGAAAATGAGAGAAGGGTGGCGTGGTCAGTGATGGGGGAACGATGCTTTTGGTCAAAAACTCCTTCCATCTCTTTGTGGGGAAAACTGAAGTTATAATGATAGCAAAGATATGACACCAGTGGGAGTGGGAAGGGAAACACAGGCACAAGTAAGGGTGCAGGATGGACAGAATGGACCTCGTATTCAGTGCCACAGGGCTAAAGGGACAGCTTTATGTGACAGGATTTGCAGGCAGACCAACATGGGCAACATTGTGATGCTACAGACTGCATGATCAAGAAGTAGATGAGGCCTTCTTCAGAAAACTGTAAGAAACTTGATGATTACAAGCTCTGGTCCACCTGGGAGGCTTGACCACCCTGGCATCTGCTAGAGGGGCAGCACAACAGGGCGCAAGCCATCCAGGAGGTTCCTGAAGTACACTGCTGGCAACTTCCTGACACATGTAGTTGAAGAGCTGATGAAGGGAGGCACTCTGATAAGCCTCAGACCTAAAACCAAGGAAGAACACATCAGATAGGTGAAGGCTGGAGCATAATTAGCTGCAGTGACTGTAAGATGGTAGAGTTCAGGATCCAGAGGGAAAAGAACAACAGCAAAAAACAAGATTAAAACCTTGGGCTTCAAGAAAGCACAATTTGGCCTGTTCAGAGACTTGCTTCAAAAAATCCTGTGGTCTACAGCCCTGGAGAAAAAAGGGGTCTAGAAGAGCTGATTTAAGGGTCATCTGCTCAAAAAATTACCTAACCTGACATGCAGGAAATCAAACAAAGGTGATGCAAGGTCTGTAAGTATGAGCTCCTGCTAAAACTCAAACATGAAAAGGAAGAATAAAAGAGGTGGAAGCAGGGACAGGTGACCTGTGAGGAATAGAGAGACACTGTCCAAGAATGCAGTGTTGGGCTTAGGAAAGCCAAAGCCAAAATTGTATTTAGCGAGAGAGGTAAAAAGTAAAAAGAAAGGCTCCAGATCTGGGGTCTCCAGTAAAAGGGAGAAATAAACATACTGGAACAAGTCTAATGAAAAAACAAGAACATGATTAAGGAACTGGAGTGTTTATCTTGTAGCAGGGAAGCTGAGAGAGCTGGAACTGTTCAGCCTGGAGAAGGTTCGGGGGTATCATGTTAATGTTTATAAATCCCCGATGGTGGAGAATAGAGAAGAGGGAGACAGACACTTCTCAGTGTTGTCAAGTGACAAAAGAAAAAACAACAGGCACATGCTGACGTGCAAGAAATTTCATTCCAACATAAGAAAAAGCTGTTGTTCATGTGAGGGTTTTGAAACACTGGCACAGGTTGCCCAGCAAAGTTTTGGAGTGTCTGGCTGTGGACTTACTCAAAACCCAACTGGACACATTCCTGGGCAACCCGCTCTAGCTGACCATGCTGGGAGCAGGAGATGTGTCCAAGTCATCTCAAGAGGCTCCTTCCAACCCCAGCAATTCTCTGAATGTGCTGTGTAGGAACAAGCAGATCAGGCAAGTAGGAGCTGATGGGAAATAGTTACCAAAGGGGATGTCTCCGTAGTATGCAGGAGAGGAGAGGGAAGAGGTTGCATGGACAAGGGCACTGGCACAGAATAGGTGGATGCTTCATCCCAGGCAGCACCAGTGTCACCTTGGCAAGAAGCTACCACCTAATCTATGCCTGAGGAGAAGACTCCTGTTTCCACTTCAGTTAGTCCTGTCTCCTTCATAAGACTGACATTCACATGAACATTTTTTAACTGGGAAAGGACAGTCCTATTTCTAGTTTGCACAGGAGATGTTTTCCTGTGACCTTTTTTTGCGTCCTTGTACCCTAGCATTTGAAGACAAACAGCTCTCCCAAGCTTCGGCTGGAGGAGGAAAAGGAAGACACCATCAAGCACAAATGTTAGTAAGTCACTTTTCCTCTCATTGTCTGGTATATCTAGGATGATTTTTAACCTTAGAAACAGTTATCTCTCTGATGCCCTTACTCTTGATATTATTAACTAGTATTGGACATCAGCATTTAAAAATTCCTTCTTTAAGCACAAGCCTTGTTTCTCTTGATATACAGTAGAAACTTTTGTGGCTGCTTGGTAAATGTTTTGGGAAATAGCTATCAACACTGAATTATATTTTATGTAACAATTGGTATCCTGTAATTTTACAATATTCAAGGATTTTGGATCTAAATATAGTATACCAAAATTTAACATATTACAAAAAATCTCATATTCCTCCAAATAAACCACAGGTTAGGCACAAGAAAATACAAACCTTCAAATAATAGGACTTAAATACCTGTTTCAGCAGCGCTTTCATGCTGTTTGCTTGCTTGAAAACATGTGAACTATTTATTTCTAATTCGTATTATCTCATTATTGCAGGTTTCCTTTACAACATGGCTCATTTCAGGCGTTAAAAAAAGCCTAGTGATTTTTATCTGAGTTTCAGATTTTCCAGTAGTGATCAGTCACACGTGTAGTGCTAGTTAGAACTGATGTAGCAAACTGGTTTTGTTTTTTCTTTCGTCGCATTGGTCGTCCAGCAGCCAAAATGTGTTATGACAATTGTCTCTGACGTGCAAAGATAAATGTGAAAGGGAGCCAAGCAGTTGCAACTGAGGTATTCTGTTAAGAAGCTGAAGGTGACCACTGAGAACTTCTCCCTCCTGCTTACATAAAGAGTGACAGCTTTTCAACCCAAGGACTCCCAATCTTTTACTAAGTAGGCAAATCTAATCTGAGACACATTTTTCTGCATTTGAGTAGCCCCACTGAGGTATCAATGTGATCCACCAGCATCACAGGAACAGGATCAAAGGCTACAAAGAAAGGAAATACGGAACTCCAGATGATTTGCTCCTCAAAATCAGGTGTTGTGGATATCCTATCTTTAATTGTTACTGTAATACATGCTTAGAGCCTCCTCTTATATCCCTGCTCTTTCTTCTGCGCAGGGGTAGTTGTGTCTAAGCAGGCCATGGCAGGATGCAGGGTCACACTCCCTCCCTGGATCCAGGAGTCCAGTCCAGCTGAGCACTCAGACTTCTCCTTTTCTGTAGAGACCTGGGTGCAGCCTGGGATTGTACCAAACCCTGAAGGAATATTCTGGGTCCTTCAGCTTAGATGTAGCCTTACAATCTCCTCTATGAATGAAGTGTCTAGTTTGCATTCCATGAATAAAAAAGTGGTGAGTAGTGCATGTGCAGGGAAAAATTAATTTAATCCTCCTACAGAGGGTTAAATTAATTGATTGGATTGAAGGTATAATGACCTTTGGGGTCTCATCTTTATTGCCTGTGATCACACAGAGAAGTAAATTAATGAAAATGAAGGGTTAGCATTTTTCAGACAGGAGAAGAATACCAGGAGGGTGATAGAAACTGAACATGAGGCAGCACTAGTAAAGGAAAACTACAGAGGAAGTCATGAAAGAGTCTGGTGGTGTATACAGCGAGACAGGGCTGAGGGAAGGGTGTTGGTGGATGAGCTACAATAATGAGGGGAAGCTGTTTGATGGCTTGTAGCTCCTGGGTCAGTAGCAGCTGCACCTGCATCACCCCTGGGCTCCCTGTGTGCTGGCCAGGGCAGGGGCTGAGAGTGTCTGCTGCTGGGCTGCCCTTCTCCTGGATATCACTGCATAAATCAAACATCTGGGCTCCAGAGAGACCTTATTAGTGCTAAACAACCTTGATTCAATTATGCTACAAGATGCACACAAGATGGTATCTTTTGTACACCCTTGCGCTGTGAAGGGCTTATAGGAGGTATGGCACTGGGGAAGGGGGTGGAGAGCATGGAAACTCAATTATTCTCTCATTTCCACAGTTGGTGTGTTGTAGTACATAAAGGGATGGTGGCTGAAGAGTTTGTACAGCCTAATGCCAGGGATAGTTTGAATGGTTTGTGTTTTGAAGATTCCTCATTCTCTTTTGCCCCACAAACATGATGTCTATACAGACAAAAATAAATTAAAGCCTGACTTTCAGGCCTGGAGTTTGAAAGCCAACACTTGGCTATGTGGCCAGAGCTACTCAGTTGTGCCTCTGCAGCTTCTGCTGGTTTAAAACTCACTTTTCTTTCCTGACGTTACAGAACGGATGGGCAAAAACCTCAGCAGTAAGGCTTTTGCAAAGAGCGGGGGTGCGAAGTGCGCTGCCCGGGCCAAATTCCACACCAGATAATTCCATTGAGGCGCTGGTTTCAATTGGGCATCGTTATCTGCACTTCCTGTCTCCTCCTGCAGTGCCGAGCTACTGAGCAGCTGCTGATTCCCTCCGTCCCAGGCTTGGCTGCGTGTCACAGTGGGGCTGCGACGTCCCCTCCCAGCTCCCTGCTTTGCTCCCAGGAGTCACATGGAAAAGAAGCAAATTGTGGAAAGTGCTTCGAATTCCTCTCTTGAAATTTACATCTTCTAGTGTGATTATTTTTCTCTGCTATGGAGAAAAGTCGTATTTCAAAAACTTTCTTGTTGTTTCTGCAGATCTGTCATCCATTTCCATGGATACGTGAGTGGTAATAAGGCAGCCAGAAGCTGTCAATTCCAGCCACTCACTGGCTGCCCAGTGAGCAGTGAAAAGCTGCTGAAGTCATTAGGATTTTACACTTGAAAATAATACAGTGGTTAGAACTTTTCTGGTACTCTTCAATCAGGAATCCCCAGGTCTGGTAAAGGAGCCACTACTATAAAATAATTAATTAGGTGTCATAAAAACTTGGTGAGTGTGTTTGGAGGATATGGAGGCTAGGGAATGCCGCAGTGACCAGTTGAAGGCCATCCCAGGAGCTAGTGGCATGGGCAGGAAGACCCATCTATTCTGACACCCTGAGCTCATTCCTGAATGTCTTAGGTGTAGATCACCTACAAATCAGGTTATGGAATTATACTCATCATCATTTTCTTAATGACAAAGCATCTTTCTCTTTTTTTTCCCCTGATGATCCAAGACATCTTTGATTTCTGCAGCAGCAAGAGCCATCAGATGATAGAAGGGCTGCATTCCTGCAGGATATAGCATATGCTAACTGTTCATTGCATGGTTTTCCCTGTCCATCATATTGAATTCCTCGGTCAAGTTCTTGCTAGCTCTTCTCTAAGGAAAAGGCTTCTGCCACTATGACAGGGAGATTATTCCGCAAAGATATGAGATTATGTGCCATTATTATCTCTGATCATTGAGTTGTTTTTTCTGGACATTTCCAATATAAAATGTATCTTAGCTGTGTTTTAGAGAATGAAGCTAGAGAGAAAAATAAAGGAAGGAATATTTTTTATATATATATACAACGTCATTACAACATGCTCTAATTTTCCACATTTGATTTTTCAGTATACTCACCGTGTTTCTCAGCTTTTAATTTCTGCTCTGTGAGGTGACACACATTAAGTGATGATTCTTTCATTCTTGCACATAACCCACTGAAATGAACGGACCTTTGCATGTTCAACAATTGTTTGAAGTAATTAAGGTAGGTGGAACTGGGCTCATCACAATTTATCTTCTGTGTATCCTCATTTTCTCTTCCTGAAAGACCCCCCAGTTAAGTGACTGTGTGTGTTCATGAAAAGATTTAGAGAGTTTTGATAGTAGGCACTGTTCAAGTAATTCTTAACTCAGCTGACTTGCCATCATACTTCCCAATTTACGAGCAATACACCTGGAGTTCTTCACACTCTCTCATAATTATTAGTAATCAAAGTCAATCCCTGCAAGCACTTATGGGGTTATGCAAGTAACTTTTACACACAACCAGATTGCTGGGTCGGGTCCAGAAAATTATGATGGTATCACCCAAGTATCCCCAAACCCCCTACGTTATCTTCTTTGAGCCATTCACATGGATAGTTAATAAAACTGGTCCCAACACAGAGGATAATGGTACCCTACCATTAACCTCTTTCTGTTCTCAGAGGAAGATTTTTATTTTGACCCTTAACAAAGACTTAATCTGTAGCCCTGTGATTATATATTTCCTTTAACAGTATTTTATGAAAGACCTTACCAAAAACATTTTCAAAATTCAAGTAAATTAATATTTTCCAGATCACCTTTATCTGCTCGTCTACTAACTTTTTTCAAAAGTTTTTCAACATTATTAATTGGCTTGGGGAAGATGTACAAAAAAAAAATTCAGGTGTATTTTGACAGCTACTGCAGTGGTTTAGCTGAGCTGTGCTTGGATTAGCGCTGTTCTTCTGTCTGTACTTAGGAACTCTATTTTGTTTCTGGCACCCCTCTCTTCAGGTCAACCACTAGTTCAAGGTGGAAATGATAAGTCTGCAGCATCTCGAGTGTGCTCGTGTTAGCTCTCGGGAAGTCAAGAGGAAGGAAATAACAGTCCATAAAGTTTTGATTGCTTGGAAAAGATGTTTGCTGAAAGTATGAGCAAGGCCAGATGCAAAGAGTTCAAGCATGAGTAGAAGTAGTGTTGCATTGTCTGCTCACTCACTCTAGCAATGAGTTGACCGCATTTCATATTGGACATTGAGGAGAGGAAGAATGTTTTTCTCAGGTCTATTAAGGTCTGTCTTACAACATCAACTTTTTAGTTAGTGGAGGTTTCGCTTTAAAGATGGATAGAACAGCATGATCCAGGATGGTGTGGCAGGGAAGGTTTTGGCAAAAATAGTGGCACTGAAGAAATAAAATAAATGTGCCATGCTCTATTCCTCCCCCAATTTTAAAATATCAGCATTTTGCAAGCAATGGGCCATATGCTCCCAGGGCTTGCAAGCCAAAAAGTATAGCAACTTACGACAAAACCGCTCTCCAAATTCTACACACAAGCCAAAACCTCCTACTTGGTATTCTGCCGTCATGCCAACTTGCAGAGCAGAGATTGGGCCTGAGCAAGGAGATCTGCAAAAGAATCTCAGGTTATGCACATCCACACATGAAGGGAGATAGGGGCTATGGCTGACTGGGGCTGGAGTCAGGACAATTATCCTGAAAATACAGCTTAGGGAGAAAGCGAGATAAATTGTCACTGATGGTGAGCACATGTTTCCAGGTCAGAATGCCCCCTCTCAAGAGAGGGAAAGCACCAAAGTCTACTGGAGTTGTTTCTGCTGGGCTTGATAGGAAAGGAAATAGGAATGTGGACCTGAATTGGCCTCATCCAGCCCATTCACTGGGAGGAGCACGGCTCTTCAGCATGACAGGGTGGCTGCAGGGGCTCTAGTCCGGTTGGATGGGAACCACCCTGGATGCCCTGGTGTTCAGAAATAATTAACTAATGCTGAAACCAGGTTCCTGAAGAATACTAGTGCTGCCCAGGGATAGACAGGTGCACTTCACCTGTACCTCACAGGATTGTCGGGCTGTCTGAAGCAGTGAAGGAGAGGTCTTTGTCCAATAATTTTCTGGGTGGCAAAGCAAGGCAAAAGTTAGTCCCATCAGTGTCAATTTATATTCAACAGAAGTATGCACTGTACTGTGGCAAGACTAATAATCTCAGTGTGTGCAAGTACTGGAGAAAGCCACCCACATACAACGGACTTGTGGATATTGTCTGAAACCTCACACGGCTGTTCATTTGCATGTTCCCTGGCTCCTTGGTACGAGGCTCTCCCATATTTGCATACTCTATTTCTCCATGAACACCTGGAGAGTACTTTATATTTCTCTAGGATGATCCCTGCACTATTTTAGCCATTGGCTAGCTCAGAGCTCTTCCCTCTTCTGGCTAATAGATTAAATGCTCCTTGGTAGAGATTTAAAGCAGTACAGATACTCACTTTTCCACATTCTTGTGGACCCCATACAACAAAAAAGAGGTAAGAAATGACAATTTGAGGACCTGTACTCGCCATGCTAGGCAGAGTGAATTGGGGCACTAAAATCACAGGACAGGGTGTGTGGAGCAGAGCATATGCTCTCTCTCCACCAGGAGCAAGCCAACTGCTGCTGGGAGGACGGGGCTGGGAATGGCCTCCGGACCAAACACTCGCTCGATTTGCACGCTTGCACGGCTGCTGGTGGATCCAGCTGCTCCTTCCCCTGGCTGCACTACACACACACACACAGGGATGCTCATGCCCAGGCACAGAGGGGCAGAGCAGCTCCTCGGGAACCCGGGAGCAGGCGAGAGGAAAGGGCCTGGTCTGGGAAAAACGTGTTCTCTGCCCCCACAGTGGTAAAAAAGCACTGTAGGTAAAGCTGAGACATGGCAGGCTGGTACTTGAATGACAAGATTCTGAGAAGTAGCTTAGACCAGGGTGCAGTTTTCTATGTACACTAGGTGGTAATTTCTACCTCTGATATTGTCCATTTGAGGCTGGTGGAAGAATTCCCAAAGGCAGTTGTTGGGAGAAGTGATGAAGTAGGAGTTACATTTAACCTTCTACTGAATATTGCACTGCACCGTGAATGTGACATTTTCAACAACAGAGCAGTCACTTCTGCCCTCCAAGGAAACATCCAGTGCTGAGCTGTTGTGAGAGGACAAATGTCAGTGGCTATGATTTTATGAGGTTGAGATTAAATATATAGTCTCTTGTTATCAAATCTGAGAGTTAAAGGCAAAATGTGCTATTTTAAGCATGCAATTTTGGCAATAATAACAATAATAATTTTCTCCATAATATCTTTTTTTTTTTTTTTTTAATGCTGGTATGAAACAAACTTTCAAGAGCAATGAGAATATGTCTGGAATTTTCTTATCCTAAAATTTATGTCCATTTGTTTTCTGCGGCAAGCAATCAAAAGTCTCATGCAGCAGTACATGAAACAGGATTGCTCTTTTTATTTCTTGGGAGACAGCCATCATTACATTGGGCCAGAGCTATGAGTCAGGGCTGCTGTTTCCTATCCTAAAGTGAGGAATCTCTCTCAGGAAGTCCTGTGTTGTGCTGGAGATCAGAGCAGGTGATAATGGTCTCATCTGGCTTTGAAATTTATGAGCA
Source organism: Pachycephala philippinensis (assembly GCA_013397055.1). Taxonomy (NCBI): domain Eukaryota; kingdom Metazoa; phylum Chordata; class Aves; order Passeriformes; genus Pachycephala; species Pachycephala philippinensis. The sequence goes on along the minus strand of VWZT01008680.1, from coordinate 158,154 downwards.
GGAGATATGTCATGTAATGGAGTCATTATTTTGTTTTAGTCCATTCTTCAAGTTGCAGCACTTGGAGATGTAAGAGCCGTGTGGTGACCAGATGGAAGGAGCAGGGAACAGGGAAGAGCAGTAGGACTGTTTCCCTGTTACCAGTGAGATGATCCTGAATAGAAGCAAAAAACACTGGGAAATTCTGCAAGTGATTTTATCCATAGAGATGACTTTAGAAAGAAGTGTAGGTTATAAAAACGTAGGCCCTAAACTGAGAGGAGGTGGAAAGAGAAAGGAAGGATCAGATAATATGGGCTTAAAAACCAAGAAAATATAAGCAGTTGCATCCCTTAAAATCTGAATCAACTCCATTTGTTGACAGCAGCTGGGGCCTCTGAATTCTGAAATGAAAATGGAAAAACACTCAAGGAACATGAACTTAAAAATAGGGCTATGAAGATTGAAATGAATGACATTTATGTGAGGTTTAGAAATACTCCAATTTTTTTTTAAAAATTCCTCCTCCAATTTTCCTTTAATCTTCCACATACTTCCTTCAAAACTCTGAAACTCAAAATTACCAGTGCATCCAGGTTCAAATTTTTGACTTATTTGCCAAGGTTTTGTTTCCTTTTTCTCTTTAATTCCATTCCTGTTCAGTAAGTTTTGGGTTCTGTTTGGAACTGGGCAAAGTAATATCTCCATCAATTCTTAAGCTTCCAGTCCATCTTCTTTGTGGCCATGAGAGGAAAATGCATTTTAAAACCATTAGAAAACTGTATATGCTTCAAACTGCTATGTTTATTTCATAATGGACCAAAAATTAATTAAAAGACAATGTTAAATTGTTGAAATTTTCAAGTTAATCTGTAATAAACCTTGGCTTTATTTTACAAGGAAATGCTGAACACTAATTGCTTAATGTAGGGAAACTAAGATGGAAAGGAGTTTTCACAAAGAAATTTGGGAGATAAACTTCAACGACAAAAAGAATGATACCGGCATGGGATCAAGTGGATGCAAGCTGATTAATAATGCATTCAGACTGGAATTTTAGAGAGATGTTTCCATCCATCCATCCAAGAATTGATATTCTGGTACTGGGAACAGAGAAATTCACTGTTTTGGGCTGCAGTTGGGTACATTAATGAAAACGAATGTATCACGGAATTCTTAGGGACAGAAAACGAGGCTTGTGATGTGGATCAGTTGGTATCTGATGTTTAGGTGTCAGCAGCTGAGTTTGAAAAGAGACTTGGTTGTTTATTTGCACCATTGCTTTATTCTATTAATCACATGCTTCAGGACTTTTGTTTGCGGCCTGTGGAGGTCAGGAAGGGTCATTTTTACTTTTCGTTTGTGCATTGCTAGACTTCTAGGCTGGTCTCTTTTTCAGCTCTGAACCATGAAAGAGCAGGAGGTGGGCTAGAGCCCCTAATCTCTGCATGTATCTCACTCATAAGCTCAAGTTTAAAGTGGTCAGCAGATTTGAGGTAAGGAAGGAATTTTCCTGTTGATCAGATTGTCAGGAACTGCTGCAGAAGAGGGGGTTGTCTTCGTCTGTCTTAATTTCTTAGGATTTGTAGGAGATTTCACCTAACATTTCCTTTCTATTACGAGGATTTGGGCTATTGACAATGCGTTGCATCTTGCCTTTTTGCTTCCTGGGGCTTGTTAAATTTGCAGCTGCTTTATGATGAAGTGTAAAGTTTGTTACAGGCTCCCGGGGCCAGTGGTGTGTGGGGACACATTGGGCAGGATGCCTGTGGACTCTCCAGGCTAATCATCTGTGAAAGTCTGCACTTGCTGGCCCAGCTGACCCCTTCCATCCTTATTTCCTACATTCCTTAATCTTTCTTTTTTTATTTTTTAAAGAGCTTCCAAATGTCAATTTTAATTCAGTCTGAAATGTTTTGTCTTTCATGCTGTGTCAAACTGGGCAGTGCCTAAGACATCACTCTAAAAACAGCCTGGTCACACCGGAGCTCCTCATGCCCTGGGTTCCTCCATGACCTCAAGTTAGATGTAGGGGCCTGTGGGCAGCGTGCACACAGCAACCCCTCCGGAGCCAGAAGCCAGAAAGCAGGCTGGAAAACAGGCTAGAGCACTGCCTCTCTACTGCCTCACATTAGGCTTGGCCCTTCCCTGGGCCAGGTATCTGGGCTTTCCAAAATTTGGCTGCTATAGATGGGAAATGTACTGACCTAAACTGGGCCAGGAAGGGAAGCAGCTGTATTTCAGGGGAACACTTTTGAGCGTGGTGTGGATCAGTCACTGCTGCTGACTTGGGGTTCAGGTGGAAGTCACCATTGGCCCTAAAGCCATGCTTGGTGGAGGACTCACAGCTCCTGACCACCTAAGGAGACAGTGCTTTAAAAGGGGACAAAACGGGGATTTAGGAAATGGGCAGGCAGGATTGGGGGCAGCTCTTCTTCTCCTGACACAACTCTCATGTGCGGAGCCACGTGCTGCACCAGGTGGCTCTGACACAAGAAAGCACCACAGAGCTGCTGGAGATGTCTTGCTGATGAATTATTTTGAAGGCACCATTGGGCAGCAGCTTAGCAATTAATCAAGGAGAAAGATGAATCAAAACTACAGTGACCTGCAAGATCCTGTTACTCTGCTTTCTAACTTGCACATGCTAAAGACATAAAATGGTTGTGATGGCTTCTTCCTTCCTTTCCAGACTAAAGATAGTAAAAAAATTCCCCCCTTGCATGAATCAGACAGGTAAGCAGCAGGAATTCCTGTGGTGCACTGTTTTAATACGTGCTGTTTAATTATACTTTTATGGCTGGCAACAGGTAACAGTGTTCATGCTAAAAATATTTAGACATATGGATTCCCCTTGTATTCGGCATTGTTTTCATCCACCAGACTCATAAAATAGTGAAGCTACATGATAATGCCATATGTATAATAAAACCACATTTTTTTGAAGACTACATAAATGCATACTACTAAAATACAGATATTTTGCTAAGGAAATTAAAAATGAAAGATAGGTTTAAAACATTGTTAAAGACTATAATGGGAATGGCAAGTGGCATAATGGGAATAATGCCCTGGGATTATCTTTGGGCAATAGGGAATAACCAGAATGAGATAGTATTAAGGACAATAAGTCCAATCCTGCAGAGCACAAGCAATCCTGAGAAGTGCTGAGCCTGCTCAGCTCATGGTGAATTCAGAGGGAGCTGAGGGCATTGAACACCGCTGCAGGATGAGGCCCCAGTCAGACTTCCAACCTAAGGCTGTCATTTTTAGCCTGGATTTTTATGAGATGCCAATTTGATTTTTATGAGATGCCAATTTGGATGTCTTAGAGGGACCCTGGCACACTGAGAACCACTCGGAGAAGCAGCCAAAATTTTCCGAATGGGCCTGATCCACCTGCCACTTACATTGAAGGACAGATCCCCATTGTCCTCTGTGGGCTTTGTTTTTGGCCCTGTTATCAGGAGGCACCCTAAGAGTGTTGAAAATTGGCTGCGGGAGGTATGGAAGCAGCACATCTCACAAATGCTGTGCTGCTGGCACTCTGGTTAGGTGGAGCCAGCTTAACTCCATTTTCAATTGTGAGATGGCCAAGTTGTGCAAGCGCCTCTGCCCATTTCATTCCTTAGCACAATAAACCCCTATTTTACATGCCTCAGATGGCCAAGGTTACAGAGCTGTAAGGACAGGGAGAGTCACGTATCTTGATTTCAAGCAAACAGTTTCCTTGGATGGAAAAACAACATATTTGATTCCCCAAGCAGAAAAATCCTGGAAAAGCTATCTTCCCATTTCCCAGAGTCCAAGCAGGATTGTTTTAATAACCTTATTAACAGGGTCTGTGTGAAATACAAGGGACTGTGGCTTCAGTCCTGCAATTTTAACACCACTGTCCATGACTGAGGAGTGAAGGGGGGTGTGGGAAGTATTTGCAGGACTTGGGGCTGTGTCCCTGTCCCACTGAAATCAACACATGATCATCAAGTGTGGTTAAGTTTCCCCAGTGCCAGACCCAGTGTGCACTTCCACAGGGCAGGTGGAAACTGAGACATTTAGCCACTTTAGAGGCTCATGGATTACTGTAGCCTGGCCCCAAAACCTCATTGTATTTATTTTCATTTCCGTGCCTGCTTGGAGCCCTGTATCAGCTGCTACATCAAAATTGTGCCTTTGGAATGAGGGGAGTAAAATGCACCCTGCTCAAGGGGTCAAAAATCTCCAAGGGCATGGAAGCAGCTCCTACAACACATTCTTTGTGCCTACACTGCATGAGAAAATAGTCTGGGCTGCTGGGAAGGTGGCATTGCTCATCTCCTCCTGCTGTCATCCTTCCATGGCTCCAGCATGGGCAGCTGTGCACAGAGGTCTAACCATGGGTGCTCCTTGGGAAATCTGGAAGAGGATGCATCCTAACAATGGGCAGTCACATGCCTTCAGCTTGCCTTGAAGCACAGCCTTGCACATCCATGCTGCATCTCTGACCCAGACCATCTCCCACCTGTCTGGACATTCGCTTAGGAGCTCTCCAACAGTGTGGGACTGAGGCCAACCTCAGTAGATGACTTTCAGGAGAAGTCAGCTGTGGTGAGACTTCTGTTTCTCTTAGGCTGGGCTAGATGTCAGGCTGCCCTTCCCTAGCTGCAGAGTGGGGAGAGCAGCAGCTCTTTCAGGAGCAGCTTCTTCTGTGTCCGGCTACACCTTCAACAGGGACACCTTCCAGAGCTGCTCCTAAAATGCTGCTGCCTTGTTCCTTTAAAAGGCGCCTGAAGGCACCTCTCAGTTCTAGTGGACCTTCAGCACTCTGGAACTACTCGTAAATACCCTTGTTAAAACATGCATTTCGGCATAATGACAATGAGCCTAACTGCTAAGTCCAGCCTTGCAGGGAGGATGGCACTTATTTCCTTAAATGTATAATATAGAGCATCCACATTCATATTTTTAGTACCATATAGCAGTGGTCCAGCCTTTAGTGTACTGTATGTACTTTTAATAATCTCCATAAAAGCCTGATTTTCAATCCCTAGGCTCAAGCTGACAGTGTAAATAAAATCACCCAAATCCACAGGGTAAGAGAAATGAAAATGACAAGGATTAAAATTTTGTCAAACCTCTTTCTTTTTAAAATTCTGCTTCCCTTCCAATTGGATCATGACCCTCTGTGTGCACAGCTTAAGACCAGACGGTATGCTTTCACTTTTATTCCGCTCTGCAGCAGGCTTACAGTATTTAGTGAAAGTCTGTAAAGAATGTGTGCTGTGTAGAGAGTTAATACCATAATCCCCTATCGTTAGGGTCAAATGCTGAATAGAGCAGAAGAATTAGAAAATATGTTACATACAATGGCAGAAAAAATGCATCAGCATGCTGTTCTGTTAACACACGCATTCATTACCAACAAGTAAATGACAATGAGGTAATAGAGTATATTAAGAGATGTGTACTTCAAGTCTAGTGCGTGTGTCGTTATGAGAACCTAAGACTTTGAGTGAGGATCTCACATCTCACTCTGTGGGTACACACACATCACAGGCTTCTTCTTGCCGTGTTATTGCATCTTTCTAGGAAGCAATTTGATGCAAAAAATCAGCATTTAAAATTGTTTGGCAGGGATAAACTTTGAATACTCCTTTTTTTTAATTTCCTGTGAAGTGTGATATCTCTATTTTGCTATCCAAGCATGACAGTACATCTGTCTCTAGAGAATTCCCGAACATGAATTGTGGTAATTTTAGCTAAGGAAGTATTCAGAGAACAATCCTAGTGCTTGCCTTTTCAAGAGATCCTTGGGGGGGCTAGCTACTTACATCATGTAGAATTGGCATGGGTGTTTCATTCCCTTGGGTTTTCAGGAAAAATGAGCCAGTATGTGCTGGAGGAGTGACAATTGGCTAGAAAGAGGAGAAAGAAAATACATTTTGTATGTTGTGTTGCCTGAAACCAATTGCAAAATACAAGAATCACCTGGTCTAAAAATCTTATCACTATGAGTTAGCATATTGTGCCTTCCTCTAAGGAAGAGTCTGAGCTTCACAAGAAGTGGGGGTGACCTTATGGAATAGGAAAAGATAGAGAAGTTATTTGGCTGCCTGTACTGACACTAAGTAGTGTCTGATTCCCTAATTATTCCTGCTGATTTAGCCTGGTTATTAAGGGAGAGAGACAGTGCTGAGCTGGAGACAGGATGAAGGTACTTAACAAACATCTTGCAATAGCAGGTTAATGACAAACTGTGGAAAGCACGGCAGGAACATGCAACCTCAAGACTTTGTCCAGCACAGGCTGTGTTATCTTATCTCGTGACTGATCAGGTGTAAATAGTCCTGGGCAGCACTTCACTCAACAGGCCATGGATGTTCTTCTGGAGACACATCTGCTGGCTGTGAACTGTCACCTGCACAGTGCTTCCAATTTCACATTATCTTCCTACAGCAGTGGTTGGGAGTGATCAGGAAATTATTTTTATCTGAAGAGGAAAAAAAAAAAAATCTTTAATTTCTCAGAAGCTTATGTTTGGGGTTTTTTAACTAATTCAGGAAATTCTTGGTTAAAAGTCCACATTTCTTACAAAAGCTCTCTTTTTTGTTAGAAAAAAAAAACAAAAGCCTTCTTCAAAAACTAGTTGACTGATAATCAGAGTTAAAGAGATTTCAATTTTTAAAACTTTTAGGTTTTTGAAGGGAGAAGGCTGTTGTTTCTCAGAATTTGTGCATCACAATCAGTTTCTTTTAGTTTTGAAAAATTTTAAAAATTCTCCTTGAGCATTTTTGAGTTCTGTGAATGGGGCTTCAAGCAGTTGTCCTGACCCTCTGGCAAACATCAAGTGTCAGGCAACACTAGCAGGGCAGAGTCCAGAGGTGTTGGTGTCCTGCTCCTGAGTTGTGGTGTGCTGTAGTGGTCTCATCGTTAGGGGTGAAAATTGCTGAAGGCTTCCTGTCTCTTTAATGCTCATGAAATTTGTTTTACCTACTTAACAGCATCCTGACAGTTCTTTCTTTATTGTTGCACTACTGCAAAAATAAATTTAGAAAAATTAATTTAAAAGAAGTCTTACCACTGAAACACAAAAGTCCTCCCCCGTCTAGGTGCGTGGTTTTCATATGGATCCATTGGTGCCAAAGACATTTCTCATCCGGGTAAAATTCGCCTTCATGATTTCATTTTCACAGTCTCAAGTATACATTTCTTTCTAGCCCTGGGCAGTAAATGTAGAAGCTATAGGTAAATTCTGGGTGTTCAGTTTATTTAGCCACATTTACTACAGCATGGTGAATACAAAAGCCAGGCTGTGCCAGACTTCTGCCCAAGGAAATCCTTGTGAGGAGATTCACAGAATCTGAGCTGCATATATCTGTTTACCACTCACACTAGTAGGAACGTTGCATTTTTTTCTAAGGGGTAAACTTCTCACGTGGAAACTGCAGTGTTGATGAGTGTATATTATTTAAATCAATAGATTATGTGTATTTGTCTTGACTCAATTTAGTATCTGAGTCAGTAGGCTGAAAAAATTAGAAATTATGACTAGAAAGGGAAATGGGGTGTGATAAGTTAAATCAAAGAAACAAAATCTGTTATTTCTTTGGTGGCAGGAGAAGACACAGCAGTAGAAGAGAAATTCTTTGATATGGAGTTCCTTCTCTGAGACAAAATAAAAACAAGCAAGGTAATTCAGGTGAATGAAGGGCTATTCAAGTTGGTGCTTGTCATTCAACAAGTGGTTCAGCTCAAGAAAAGAGGCATTAAACCTAGAGCAAGAATCTAATAATATTCACTGCTATGGCTAATTTTAGGGCTAAAACCCTACAAAATAAGCCCTTTACAAAGTGGCTGACATCACTGCCAGCGTGGGGCAGGAGGGGAAGGGCAGGCTGGGCCAATCAGGCAGTGAGAGGCAGCTGTGGGCTGGTACCCGGTCTTTGCTTTCCACACAGTTCTCTTGGTCAGGCCCAGACAATAAAACGCTGTGCCGGTGGGTTCCTCACATCCTGTGGAAGGACAGTTAATGCCCATTCACTAGAAATACCTGGATTGGGGTTAATTGTCTTAGAGATGTTTTTTTTCCTAAGATCTAATTTTGGGTTCAGATGAGTGGAATCAAGCCGGAGGTTTGACTGTCGAGTGCTCAAGTCTGTCCACAGCAGATGCAGACATTTTTCAGACAAATTAGTGAAGAGACCTCAGTTATGCACACAAACTGCTCTGCAATGATATTGTTGATAACATTTGGACATTCCAGTGCTCATGATATGACTATACAGGGTTAAATCAACAGTACTGTTGGGAAAACAAAAAAGAACAGTGTCATTTGCTTAAATGAGCAGGTTGTGTGCATGCACTCTGGTCACCATCAATTTGCATCTTCTCATGTGGCTCCACACAATCTTTCCTGTGGTTCAGAGGGGGATTGATTCAAGTGAATCACCCAGGAAATGTTCTCCTCTTGCAGAGACATTCAGTTCCCTTTACGCTCAGCAATGCACATGTACCAGGAACAAAATTTTTCCCCACAGCTTCCTTGCATAATAAGTTCATGACCTGCAACCCTCTTTGGGACAAAAATTATTTGAGTTGAAGGGAAATGAACTCTTTCTGGCAATATCCATGCCCTGTCCAGATCAATGGTAGCTGTGTGTCTTTGGGTGCTTTAGGAAAGGATTTAAGGCTGTCTGGTATGGTTTTGAAAGAAGTGATGTCTACCTTATTTGTTTATAGTGGTCTCTAAATGTAGGACACTAAGAATGACCATTTTGGGGTTAACCCTGATGGAATTTATTCTTCTGAAGAAGTGAGGTGAGAGTATGTTTGGCAGATTTTTTCTGAAGAAGTTTTATTTACTTCTTGCAGCATTTACTTAGACTCAACCAGCACAATATCTCTTCCAAAATATGCCAGTGTCTTTAATTTTTTTTTTTTTTTTAGCCTGTAAGAAAAGTAGCTTGATTAGCAGGTTTTTGTTCGCTTGTGTTTGCACTTAGATGTGGTTGTACCTGGCAACTGTGTGTGAAGAAATTAATGAGGCAAAGTTAAGTCAGAGAGATGAGTTTTGCAATTAACACTGAATGGGTGAGATCTATAGTTATTCTTATCTCTTGTGAAAATGAATTAACTTGCCACTGGAAAGCTGTGTCTCCTGCCTTCATGGGTTTCTCTGCATTGGTTGGCCTTTCTTGGTTTTGATAGCACATACCAGCTGCAGGGTGTAACGGGATGCAAAATCCATCCATGAACAGAGCGTCAGGAAGGCTGGATGATCAGCTGCTCGTGCCACTGCTCCTTTTTAGAAAAAAATGCTGCAGATGCCCCATTAACAGAGAGAAAAGGCGTCATTTATTTGAACAGAAGGATTCTGGTTGATTTAGAAAACGACCAGCAAAACATATAACACAGCATGTCATCGTCTTTCGCTCATTTGCAAAGAGCAACCATTCGCCAACCAAACCCCAATATTACATTTCAGAGAAAATAAAAACTTATACCTACCTTTGAAAAGTGACATAAAGCTTGAATTCACCACATGCGTATACACAGACAGAGCTCATCTTTGTCACCAGATAGCTCATGTGAACATGGTACACACTTGTTTCCAGCTCCACGGTTTTCCTTTCCTGCAGACTGCCAGTTCATTGCCTTGGAAGATACAGCCTGAGTGCTTTGTTATACCTGTCTTCTTACAAGCTTCTTTTTTGTCCTCCCTTTTGGATTTGGTGTTGGGAAATGCTGTGGAAAGCTATCCTTCATGCTCAAAGGAAAACACCATAGTGCAGAACAAAATATTTTTTAGAAAGCGGTGAATTCAGGGAAAAAAATTTTTCCAAGTAACTGAAGAAACTGACAACAACTCTAATCATATTCAGTAAATAGTCAATTAAAACATGTATATACTGGAATTTATGAGAAGTCAAGAACAGTTTCAACTTTTCAATAAATTTCTGGCCTTTCTTTTCAAAGCAGAAGAGTTATTAAAGAATGTAAAACAAACACCAGTATCAGAAAGCACAAGTCTAATGCAGAGAAAAGCTTTGTGCTAAACCAAGTATGTTAAAACTTTTTTTCTTAACCATTTGTGTATCAAAACAAAAAAATGCGTCAAAATTAAATCTTATTCACAATGCTACAGCATCCCCATGGTTTTAGGACCACAGAATTCCCAAGCTCTTAGGCACCAATCTCAAGGCAACTTTTTAGAATATGAATTGTTCTTAAGGTTTTGGCTGATTCAAGTAAGTTCCTTTATGGTGGCCTTAGGTTTCTGTAAACCCCCCTGATTTCTTTCTGTAGAAATGGAAATACAGGTCATAGGCAGCCACAGACAATAAAGGAAGGGAAAGCATAAATGACTGGGCCTTGATCCCACGTGGTGTTTAACCGTCCTGATTTTCTAGATGCTTCTATCACAATAAGGATTACGGAGTATAAACACAGTTCTGCAATTTAACCCATCTGTAATCTGCATCTGTATGGAGCTGAGTTCTGACTATTTCAGGGCAGAAGCCCCACTGGGACACCTGGGAGTAAAGTTTGCTGCAAAGATGTTTGCACATTTTGTATCCAGACTTTTGCTTCTTGCGTTAGAACCAGCATGGGTCAAAGTTGCTTTACATCACCTTGACTGGTTCCAAAGGAAGCCTTCCAATAAAAGGATCATTGCAACATTGCCTGTTGAAATGCATCCAGGTAAGTCATCATGGCTCAGCTTAGGCAAATGAAACCAAATAAACTTATATGCATCTTGCACAATTCAGCTTGGTTTTGCTTCCTGCAGCACAGGATGCTCACAGAGCACCAGAGTATTCTTCAGGTAATGTACACTGCATTGATTGGGACTGTCATTGTATCTTAACAATTTAGGAGATGAAGAGGAGAAACGTTAACACTTTGCATTTATTTACTTTTACAGCATGCCATAAAGATTAAAAATACATTGTACACAAGCGCAGTATTTAATGTAGCACTTTAATTACATTCAAGTGTGTTACTAAATAGTCTTGAGAAAACCTTAATGACCAGCTGTTCTACCCTCTTCCCATATGTCAGAAACGGTTTCAGAAATCACATTCTGGGACAGTAAGGTTGTATAATTAGACAGTGTATAGTTAACACTTCTAGATTTTCCTCTTAAACTGCGGGCCCTTTTCACTAACATATTGTGATTTGGTGCCAGTTTGGCACAACACAATTATGCGATGTGCCAAACTGCAACTGAGATGTACAAACTCTCAGAGACATGTTATGATTGCACCATTATCTTTTTATATCTTTTTCATCATTAGGACTGGATGCTTTTTATGTTATGTAAGATTCAGCTTTTTATGGCCAACAAATAAACTTAGTAAATAGGACTATAAATTTTTAATACTTCTACCGTAATGCCATTTGTCTAATCAGAATTAGATGGTTACTGTAACCCCACATTAGTTTTCACCAAAAAAGGCATCTTTCCAAGAACAGCAGCTATGGACAAAAAGTTCAAAGGAGGTACCTTTTGGTGCCCATTCCAGCTCAGGAATGCACTTAAGCACGTGCTTAGCGTTAAGCACATGAATGCTTGTGTAGAGGCATGCGCTGAAGCTGGATCAGAAAATGGTTTATGCCAAACAAATAAAACAAACCCTTTCTGGAAGTTAACAAGGATACAGGCAGCTCGGTCTTTTGAACAATTATCATCCCTCTTCCCATTAGCATCCGCAAATGATGGTGTTTTTCTGGGACGTTTATTATTTTGCAGGACAAAACACACCCAGGGTTTGCAAGGTGGGGGATGAAGTAGCGGGAGCGCAGAAAGAGCGAGCCGCCAGCCGAGCCGTCAGCGCGCGGCGTGCAGAACATCCATCCTGCCCGGGCTCGGGGGGGCCGTGGGAGGCAGCAGCTTCACCATCCTCACAAGAGAGGTTTATGGCTGGGGCTTTTTTTATTTTTTTTTTCTAATTTATTACCTTTTTTTTTTCCCCCTGAGCTTCAATTTCCAACGACTTATTTAGATGTAAGCAATGACAGCTGTAATCATGTTTTAAATCTTGCTTTGTCTCCTTAGTTATAATGTTGTTCAATTAATATTCAGAATAATGGAAGTGATGTGCCCCTTTGAAAAAGACTTGAATGCAGGCCAAAGCTTTGGGAAACTGATTCTCAAGAGGATTAATCAGCATTTAAAACTTGCATTAATAAAAATCTGATCTTCTACTGTGTAGCATGCATAATACTTTTCATTTTTAAGCATTTTATTTTAATAGTGTGCTATCCTTTGTCCTGATTTTTAAAGGGATTTTAAAATCTAACTCCTTCAAATCAATCCTGCTTTGACCCCTGTGCATTCTTTTACTGAATATAAAAACATTAAAGAAATCCTTGGTTCACAAATACCTCTATTGCTAAGTATGAGCAAAGTACAGTGCACAAGCATGCTTGTAATAGAAATTATATATAGCTTCCGCAGGAATTTATGTTAGGCAAGGGCTCACCTTTTCATGTAAATTATTGACACAATAAAACCACAGATTTACACAGAATTATTTAAAAGTTTGAAGGTAAATTATACCCTGAGAACTCACGAAGAGCCCCGGCACTCCATAAAAAGTGCTCTCGGTTTTTTGCATGACTTTTGACTCTGTTATAGGGAATATTAGTGTACCCTATGCCAACAAGATCGAGTCTATATCTGCAAGACAGACTTAATCTATGTTTTGTGTTGTTCTCTTGATCTTATTAGTGGGTTAGAGAAACAAGAGGATTTTTCTATAAAGTTTCGCATAGAAATTCAATTCTAGTAAACCAGCTAATTTACATGCTAAACAGCCAGCAGTTGGTAAGATAGTTTTGTTTCGTGTCAACTGCAGAAGCTAAATGTATTTTATAAATACTAGAGAACATTATTTTTTTCTGAGGAGGCATTTTAATAGCAAATAGCACACTCAGATCTTCTATGAAGCAGAGAAATGTAGTTGAGAAATTCTTGTATTCTTACTCATGTTATTGAAAGACAACAGTTTGCACGCTGAGTATGGACCATCTGCTTTTACTTTGTTTCATACCTAATGTGATACTCCAGTTCATCACAAACATAATCAGTTTTCCAAAAGAAGCCAGAGGTTCTTGAAAGATATTTTTATAATTTTGCTGCCTTCTAGAAATAGAAGGTAAATATGTTTTGCTCAAAAATGGTAACTATAAAACACATTGTATCCAATGGAGCACCAGAAATTGTAGTCTCTTAGGCACCAGGCATTATGACAAGACTTTGAAATACTACAAAGAAAAATTAATCACAAAAAATATGTCATCTTTACCTCCAGTGGATAGTGCACCCAACATGAGAAGTGAGGTGTGAGAGAGAAGGGCTTTACACAGATGTGAATGTGTTTGAGCTAAGTGCTGATGTAGCTATTTTGGAGTAAGGGGAGGAATGCTCCCATTTAGGATGCCCCCTGTCTGACTTCCCAGACCTAAATCTGGCCCAATGGTACACAAGGATCCTGTCACTTGGGTGGAGATAAGAGGAGCAAGTCCCCACTCTTCACGTACTCTGTGAGAATGACAGGCAGGACTTTGGTACCACCTTGGCACCCCATCAACCACCACCTGTCTATTTCTCATTTCAGAGGACATCTCCAACAATACTGAAACATTTCCCTGTGAATTAAATCCTGGCCATAAGAAGTCTATGACAAAATAGACACTCAAGATTTCCAACTGAGCTAGTACATTTGCTTGAGTTGATAGACCTAGATTCTAATCCAAAAATGTATGTGAGCCCGTTATTTATTAGGTAAATACCAGACATTGGCCGTCATCTGTAGCCTCCTCCATCCTCACCATGCCCAAAAAAACCCACTTCTGTCTGTCTTTGGTGCTCTCAGAAGAGGGATAGAGGAGTCCTTTTGAAATTCAGTCTGCTGTGTTCATGTCCACAACTACAGCTCCAAAGTCTGCGTAAATGGCTGTCTCTAATTTGGAAATAATCCAGATGGGGGCCCATCCTCTCACACTGAGGTGAAGTAACACGACTCATGTCCATGATTAAATTTTTTACACACAGGGTGGTTGTGTTGACCTGCCTACCAGGAACAATGCCTGGAGTGAAGCTCTTTCCCAGCTCTCTGCCTAAGCAGTGCCTGAAAGTGAGCTAGAAGCATGTCCTAACTGTGAGACACTGCCACTCCCCGGGCAGGCCAGCAGAGCCAGGGACAGCTTTTGGTTCTCTTGCCAACTGCCTCGTACAGGGAGGAGAGGGGGAATATCCAAAATCATGGTGAGCAACTATTACAGCTTAGCCTGAGACTTTGAAGCGTGAAGAGGGCAAAACAGCAGTCACCCAGCGTGGGGGTTTATTGTAGAAATGATTGCATTCTCTAAACTCATCTAACCCTTAGTGCAGAAGAACAAAGCCACAGTTAAGTGAGCGAGTAGGTCTGATGCATCACCACAGGGAGCCTGGGTCCTGTTATTCTGTGCTGTTGGACCACAGTCTTCCTTTTGCTATCTTCTACACTTTTCTTGTTCTCTTCTTAGTCTCCTAATTGACATGAGGAACCAACATCCCTCATGCAGTCAAGGCTGTTATCACTCCCACCACGGCTCCAGCCCTGTGTCCTTGCTCCCTGGGGCTCTAGGTACCCCTTGCACTGCTCCTTCTCCCTGCTTCCATTGCCATTTCCAGGCTGCCTTGCTCTGGGCTGTGTGTGGTGGTGCCAGTGCTGGATTAGGCTGAATACAAGTACCACATTCTTTACTACGGAGTCAGCATTTCTTCCTCATTCCTTGCCTGGCTGCTGCCCAGCAGGTTATTTTGGGAGTTACGCTAGCTGGCCCAGAGCACTGCCATGCCAGGCAAAGCACTAGCAGCCAAATGCTGCCCAGGATTGCTTGCCAGTGCCTGAGCCTGAAATGAAGTGCTGTTTTATTTGGGACACTGACATAGTGGAAATGTCCCTGAGGAGTAGGGCGAGGTTTGTAAGTGACCAGTGCTGAAAAGGGCTAACTGGGGGAAGGGGAGGCGTGGCTGGGCAGCACCCCCTTGCAGTGCCTTCCCTGTAAACAGCAATGCTGCAAACCCACGAGCTGGGGGTGGGAGGAACAGGGGTGTGAGAAGGATTAAGCTGTCTGCGCGTTTTCCTCCCAGTACTCCTGGTCATACACCGCTCTTTTCCGAGTCAGTGCCTCTGCTCCAGCACATGTGGTTCCCCACACTTCCCACTGGAATCCCAGTGCTGCAACAGGATTGTCCTGTGGATCTTGGTGGGTTGGGACTGGGAGACATTGGTTTAGTATCTAGGTCATGGTTCAGGTGTCTCTTCTTACCCCGTGCTTCCCAATCCCAAGAAAACTAGCTCTGAATGCCCATTGCATGGAGACCAAGCAGTAGGTCAGGCAGAGTGTGTGTGGGGACAGGTGTTGAATGGTGAGGGGGTGTAGAAGAAGGGGCAGGAGGAGGGAAATGAGATGGAGTGAAAGACGCAGGATTGAAGATTACGTCTACAATATGGTTGGGAAAGATAGGTTTGGTTGAGCTGTTCAACCAAAGTTAAGAGTTCATGCTCTCAGTTCTCTGAGCTGGCAAATAATACTGATATATAGATGTAAAGTGGAGCTCCATGACCAGGTACAGAACCTGCAGCACCCCAGGTGTCCTGCCTGTGATATACTCATTTTATTTGGAACCAGAAACAACTTCACCTTCTCTGGTACACCTGCTCTCCTTGTAAAATATTGTGTCGTGCTTCATTGCCCCCTATGCCTGTGGAGTCAGACGGCCATCAATGATTTGTGTTGTTTCTTCTGGGACACAACTTGGAATAGCTTATAGAATTTCTACTCTGGAGAACAGCCCTTTGAAAATGCCTTGTGCTGGGCAACTTTCAACATGTGTCATCAGGAGCACAGGATACCATCACACCTTCTCAGTCCCACTGTAGTAGGGCACATTTTGGAGGAGGCCTGAGTGCCCTTAGAGCAGCCAGTGAGCAGATGCAACGGCATTGGTGTGGAACCTGAGCTGCCCTCTTTGAAGCCAAGTAAATCTGCAGGAGTCAGGGTAGGTATCCCCACAACTTGCAGCTGGGTGTGCTCAGGACACAGGGGCAGCTACATGGATGCCTAAAGAACAGCATTAAATACTATGGCAGAGTCTTGACATATTGCTATCTTTTTTCTTAACCTTTTACTTTCTATGGCAGTATTTTTGTGGGGGAAAAAAGGGTTATTGTTATACTTGAATTTATCATGCTGCTGGAGAGCACTGGGCTGAGTCAGCCTTGAGGCAGGAAGATGGACAAGATGAGCTCGTGAAGTACCTTTCCAGACCTATTTCTACAAGTCTATGAGCAGAACAAAATGAACTCAAGATGTTTTCCCAGAAGTGGCAAATAAAGGAACCATTTCTTTGAATTCTGCACAAATTGAATATGAATAAAATGAATCCCACATCTGGTCCATTATTCTTTTTCATTTCTTTAAAGAACAGATACAATAACGCCATAAGTACATGTGAAAACCAAGCAGGGAAGATCAAATCAAGGGTGCCTCAGGTTTTACTTTTTGTATCTTTTTGAAACAGCAAAAGATTAAACCCAATAAAGTCTGTACGCCCCCCCTGCTTAAACACAGCAGCTACATCTAAACCATTGCAGTCCTGTGCTCAGTGTTACAAAATCAAGATCTGAGAGGGGACAAGAAGCCTGCAGTGGCCAGCAAGGGCTGTCCTTACAGGGAGGGGGGCTCAGGAAGCTGTTAGGCTCATGGAATTCGTGATATGAAGGTAAGCAGCTGGGCTCCCTACACAACGTGTGAGGGAAGTTTGGCCCCTGGTGAAGATGACTCCCAAAAAACAGCGCGCTGAGTAGGGACCTGCTTGTCCAAGCCAGTGGCAAGGGATGTGCCCATCATCCCATCTCTGAGAGCTGCTCACATGCCCAGCTCAGGCCAGAGAGCAGATATGGTGCATGGCAGCCCCTCCAAGCTGTGAATACTGAACACTCCCATGTGCCAGATATTTAGAATGAGCCCAATCTTGCAGTTTGCTCAACTAATTGTTTGCCTTTTCTTAATCTTGCAAGGATCTAAACAAACCATATCCATTGGTCTTATGAATATTTATTAATTTCCCCTTTGATAGCTAATTGTTTTGCAACACAGATGACTTTATTTATTAAACATCTTGCTAAAATGCTATTCCACAATACATTTATTTTTAATTCCCTAATTACTTAGGAATGTATGTTTTTTGGGTAGCGAAGTCACTGTGCACAGCGCCTGACAGGTTAGCTTTTAAAATTAACTTTGTGTTTGTGTTTGAATGATCAGCAGTGAGGAAGAGACTCCTAAAATGCACTTAAAAAATTAATTAATAAATGAAGCCCAAAATTAATGGAGAGTCAGAATTATGCAATTTACTTGCACATTTCCTTCTACCTATTGCAACTCCAAATACCATTTCTGAATCAGATTTGTTGAACTAAGTTTATCTTCTCCCCAAAAACCAAATTTTTAATATGCCGTAACTATCTTTTAAGATGCATTTTGACATAAGCTGTGTAAAAACCATGCCTCTTATTTTGTGCATCCATTTATTCTTTTCATGTTTTTCCTTTTGGTAGCCTCCTTTTGCCATTTTTCTATTCTTGTTATGTGTGTGCTTTAGAAAGAATGCATCCACATTTGAGTGGTTAATCAAGGGGAACTAACCAAAATAATCACTTCCCAGTACTTCAAAATATTCTGATTTTTTAATGGAGAACATGCATTCTTAAATTAAATATGCATAATAAGTAATAAGTACTAATAAGAATAAAGTGGGTTCTGTAAGAATAAATGTTGTTTTAAGCAAAATGCATTTGATTTGCCGGGTTCAAAGCTGCTTTGAATACGTAAGAATCAGTGCAAAAAATGGGGTGAGAGAGCCTCACAATGCCTATAAATTGTCCATAATTGTATGGATTTTAAATCTAAAAGTTGGCAGTGGCAAAAGCTAAAAGCCATTAAGAGAGATCCTATTGTGCAACACATCAGTAATCATAACTCATAATCTTTGGAGAAAAAAAACTAACTAGAGTTTTCTAAAATTTTCATAACTGTACTTGAGCCTTGTCTTGATGTTTACTACAATGATGGCATTGTTTGAAATGACATAGCCTAATGCATATATAAGTCCTGTTTGAAAAGAGCTACTAATTAACATGAATAGTCTTCTTCTCTGAAGGTCATTTATTGCAAAGTTCATTTTTCAGCCGAGCATTGCTAAAGTAGTCACCCCCGCTAACAGCCATTAGATTAAGAGACTTAGGTCTGTTCTTGTCCTGACACTGGGTCAGGATTTTCAAAGGAAGAGGCTCTTCGATGCCAAGAAGCCCTTAAAATAATATTTGAACAGAAAAAGAATGGATGTAATTACACTGTAAATATTTCCGTGGTTATTGAATTAATGAAGATAATTCTATTCATTTTATCTTTTAAAAAAAAAAAAAGCCCCACACCAAGTTTTCCTTGTCTGACATTCCAGTGCAGCTCTTCCCTGTGGGACCTTTGATTTCTTCAGTCATAACGATTCATTAAAACTGAGAGGCACCGAATATTTAGCATCTGATGTGAGAAATGTTCACCTATTGCCAAATAGTAGGCATGTGAAGCCCCAGGTGCCTCTGCCTCCCCTTTGGACACCCCAGAAAAGCTTTCTGTGTCTGTGTGCGTGCCAGCCACTGCTGCTTCTCTCCTGAGAAGAGATATCCGAATCCAAAGGGCACCAAATTAACGCTGCCAAACAACCCTACAAACTTGCAGCCTCACAAACTGCCACTTTACCAGGACTTCAGTGTTTCCACCTGAATCACAAATATCTAATTCTGGAATACTGTCTGTCCAGGAGCCCCATTAACACCAGTGTCGCACTATTCACTTGGATATGGGTTTAGAAACTGCTGTCACAGAGAGCTACTTCTTGGGCTAAGGGACAACCCTGGTGGGTTTCCTGGTCATGTCTGTGGGCACATGGTGGTTGAAGGGCTGAGGATCCTTGTTGAGGCTGAAAAAACTCAATCACCCTTGTGAGTAGTTACAAACCACCACAGGGACCAAATTGGAACATAAGTAATTCCCAAACTGATCCCTTTTATTAGGGTTTAGGGTTACTCTTGTCAGTGAAGAAGTTCTGTAACCCAGTGGGGTTCTAGGGATGGGAAAGGACTGGGAGCTCTTAAGACCCAAAACCCCCACGGAATTGCTTTGAAGTTACAATTTTGTGTGATAAAGCTTCTCACAGGGAAGCCAGCTAAGGCCATAAGAACAGCAGGAGAATCCCACAGGCTTCAGAGCACTCATAAAAATATTGTACCTTGTAGGACAAGATTTGCATTCACTTCACCCTTGGCCATGCCATGGTCCCTGCAGTCAGGCTTCCTTGGGCTCCCAACAGCTACAGCAGGGCTGTATCATGGGATATCAGGGATATCAAAGCCGCAAGTACAAAAGCCCTCCAAGTGAAAGACAGCAGTGCTGAGAGAGCAGCAAGGCACTCCTTTGCCCCTTCCATCCCTCCCTGTCCCCATCCCTGAGGCAGGAAGGTTGCAGATAGGATGGAGGGGAGTGGGACACTTGGGATGTGGCTCAACTGCTTCTCCCTGGCAGCTTCCACAGGGTTTTTGCTCCTCTCCACTTGCGTTAGCAGAGGGGAGCATATGGGCCTTGGAGATTTAATGTTTCATGGCTTACTTGGCTGTCAAAATGTTTTACATTATTATTTGTTGCAACATTCACGGTGATCATCTTTAAGGAAAAAAAAACCTGTGTGGCAGGTCCCTAGATGCCCTTGCTGGGAGCAGATGTCGGAGTAAGAGCATTGTTAAGCCTCTCTTGGATTTTTCATTTCCCACCCTTTGTACAGCCAACACAGCTTGACATGGAGCACACACAGCCTCTCTCGCTGCCTGGCAGGACCCACTGCAGTGCTTTAGGGCGGCTGAAACTGGGAACCTTGCAGATTTATAGGGTGCTGAGACAGATTCGTAATCTGTATTGATGGCATCATCCCTGACCATGTGACAACCAAAGCAGATAAGCCTATGACTGAACTGAAAAGATTTCTTAAAGCTGGTAATCGATATTGAGCAGCTCAGTCTGTTGAGCTATCAGGTTTGGAGATCTCACTGCGTGCAGGGTTGGGGGGAGATCTGGGTTTGTGAAATGGGGAGATGCTGAGCTGCTGCTAAGCTGCAGCCTGGCACAGTGCTGTAGGTTACTGGTACCTGCTGCAGGCAGTGACTTCAGCTGAAAAGAGGCTCTGCAAAAGCCATGGGAAGAGTTTGATGATTGTGGAGGAGGAACCAGAATCAAAGGGATGATGAGTAAGGAACCTGACTATCACTAATCTGAGGCCTTGGAGTTTTGCGATGGGTGAGGCTTTCCAAGGGTGTTGCATATTGTTCCTTCTCCAGTGCCACAGACTCAACAATTGAATCTCCAGCTGACAGTCAAAGTTACCATGGGGGTTTCTCTGTTCAGTGTCTATGATGTCACATTACTTTAAAGTTTTTTGAGAAACTTGTGTTTCAAAAGCAGTGCCAAACCTGAACGACTTCCTAGAGGAGATGTCCCCATTCTGTGAGTTCTTTCCAGAGCTCCTGTTGGAACGAATCTGTTTTAAAACAAATAAAATGGTCTCACTCTTTGTAAAGGCATAATGACTTTACAGGAAGCAACTATTCAAGCCATTGTTGTCCCTAGCACACGATAAAAACAAGTCTACCCTCAGCCAGATGGCCTGGGACAGAACTCCCCCCAAAAGTCACTGCCTGCCTTTCCTGATGCCTTTTTAGACAGGGAAGGGAGCTGGTGTCTGTTGAGAGAAGTCATGTATGGGTAGCACCTCGTCAGAGACAGCATTCCCACAAAGGGCAAATAAATTGTCTCCAGACAATCAAGCCTTTTGCTTCGTTTCCACAAGATGACTGGATTTTATGAAGCTGGACTGGTTAGACTGGCACATAAAGATGAAGGGAGAAGCTGAGCCTTTCTATTCTTCTGTATTTATTGGGCAAGACAGCTGGGGTTTAAACACACTCCGTATTATGAAGCACCTATTAATATCGTCTCCTGATGGAGAACAGGGTATTTTTTTCTTCTTAAATGTTTAATTAGCAGGCATTGTGTTATGTCTTTACTTCAATAAATTCCAGTTGAGAAAGATTTTGGGTGCACATGTGAATGAACGCTTGTCTTGAAAGACAGAGCAAAAAGAAATTCATAATCATGTTTCCCTTGTTGTATTTACTGTTTTGCTTCTAAAGGGAATATTACTCCACTAAGAGATTCATAATTAGGAGGATGCCAGATGGGTTATCAATGTGGTTTTAAATTTTTATACGTAGAGTGCTTGTTTTTGCAGGGGATGCTTTGGTTCCGTGTACAGTAGTTAAATATAAATGTCTTCTATGAGGCAACTGCTAACTATTCCATGATTTTGAATTTGATGTTAGTTTAATTCTTCTTCCCTCCCTGCCTCCCCCTGCCCTTTTTTTTTTCCCCAGCTTCTCTGGTGGGGTAGATTAACTGAATGGAACTGCCAGGTGAAAGAATAAACCTTGAAAGCAGAACTGAAACCCATATATTCACCTGAAAAAGCCAACAGCTTTACTCAGTAAAAAGAAATGAAAATTCAGGACTTTGGACACCTTTCCTACATTCCAGGGAAAGGTGTTTTGGTCGGGCTGGGTGCCTCAGAGACCTGTGTGTGCTCAGTGTCATCGCCACAGAGAGGTGCAGCAGCATGGTGACAGTGAGGAGGACAAGACCTGAGGCTGAAGCACCTCAAGTGGGGAGTGATGTGCTCACAAAACAATTTCCAAAGGGAGATTGAGAAGTTACAGGTGACCAAAAAATCATGGCGTGACAGGGCCATGCACCAGACCCCACAGCTAGAACTACTGCCCCACAGAAATCCTACAGCTCCTTAGGAAGAGGGGATTCTGCCTCAGTGGTTTTATGCTTTCCAAACACAGGCTGGCTGAAGAGCCTGCTGCAAGCAGCTCTGGCCCAGACGGTGGCACAGTCCTGTGGTGTCATTATGGACCAGCTGCTGGAGGGTGGGATGCCTGCACAGACACATGTGGACACAGACAGAACAGACGGGTGTACGCACACACGAGTGCTTGTGTGTGTGTGTGTGTGTGTGTGTGTGAGTTCTTCACCTTTTTACTCAGCATCCTTCAACCTCTTTGCCAAAGTGAAACTCCCCTCTGCAGGATTTACGTCAAAGCCAGCATATCTTCATCACCCACCAGGGCTCTGGGTCAGACAAAAGGGCCGTGTCCCCTTTGCTCTCTTTTCTTCCGAGTCCCCTCTCTATCCCGAGCTTTAGGAGCTGCGATAAACAGAAGGGAGTCGTACACAGCATAATGATAACCCAGATGACACTGTCAGATCTACATTCATTCCATGTGTAAGTGTTACTGAAGGAGAAGATGTTGTTATTAAACACCGGGAAAGGGTGACCAGAAGTGGCAAAAAAAACAAGGGAAACCAAAATGGAAACAGAATGACGCTTAGCCAAAGTCCAGTAATGCAACAAAACCAGTTTATAAAAAATCTGTATCAGGTTAGGGACAAATCCAAGCCAAAAACCTTAGACTTATCTTAGAAAATTTGTAGGGGTCAGCTCATCATCTCTGAACATGGTTTTCAATTAAAAAACCTCACTGTCACAGTGTGTCTTGGTTTAGGGAATCACAACCTTGCAAGCTCCAAAGCTGGAGCATAGACCTGGTTCTCTAGGGCAGAGGCCAGATTGAAGGCTGATAGATGAAAACAGACAAAAACAAGTTTACTAAGGACTTTAGGTTCAATGGCAACACATAAAAGAACACATTTTAAAAGGAAAAGAAGGGACTGTCATATATGTAAAAGTATGTTGGGTTTACTTGTCATAATCGTGTTGTACTGGCATAAATGCAAACTGGAAATCTTTGGATTATCAACAGAAAATAACCCTGAATGATAGGAACAGTGGGGGAAAGGTCACATGAGATCATTAGGTCATTTTTAATTAGAGAAATTTAAAATTATTGTTGATGAAATGTAAGAGAAAGTTGTGGAGGAAGCTCTTGCATAAGAGCTTCTTGCATCTGGACTGAGAGGCCATCCATGGGTTTGTGTGGACAAAGGCAAAAACTTCATGAGCAATATTAATTGGGGCTTTATTTAACTGAAGTTCAAGACCCACAGATGCAGGCTCTGTGGCTGACTACTGAGAACATGGCCTTGTGTTTTCAAGTTTGCTTTAATGCTCTCCATCTCCTCTGGGGAGAGGTTTTATCAAGGGGATAGAACTGTCCCTCTTTCCTTCACCCAGAGCATCTCTGCATTTGAAGAAGTTTGTAGTGCTGGCACTCTTCTTCAGTTCTGTACGGGCACAGATTACAAAGCAAACATCCCACAGTCTAACCTGGTATGTGAGTGGCAAAATTTCACTGTGTGCTGTTAATTCTTCCATCCCTCTGCTTCTCTTTGGCTTTCCTCCCGCAGAGCCTCTGGGGAGACTCCCTCCTTCCAGTGACAGGGAAAGCAGGGACAGGAGATGCTCAGGGAGAAGGCTGATCTGACCTCAATTTCTGCAGCAGCACAGCCAAGAGAGTTTTGTGGAGGGGTTAGAAGTACCCTTGCTTTGCACAGCAGCGATGAATTTTGCTAAATGCAATGGGGAACGTGATGGTAATTAGGAGAAATGAAAAGATGTAGCAGTCCAAATTGAAAGAGGTAACTGGCCAGTGAAGGAATGGCTGTGTGTCTGCCTGGAGGGCTGCCTATCTCACACACTGTCTGCAGCTCAGGAGCTGCACTGCTCTGTAGTCTTTTCAGTAAACTCACATTTATTCAGGAGCAGCAGGGTTGGGAGTTTTTCAGACTTTCTCTAAGCAAAGTTCATGGGGCTGTGCAAACATTCCCCTGCCTTGTCAGGTCGTAATGGCAGGTGTGCACCTTCACTGGGCTTAGGGGCCATTTTCAAAAAAATAGTGTGTCGAACCTCTCACATCTTCTAGATGTGGATAAGAGGGAGAAACTGTGGTGATTTAAACCCCCAGAACTATTTCACTGTACAGCTAGGGCTGCCTGTGCGCCTGTTTCTAATTGTAACAGTGTCAGCAACCTTCTGCTGACATGTGTGAGTGCAGAAGTTTTTCTGAGATCCCAGAACTGAAAGACTCTTACCTGTATCTTTGTTTTCCTTCTCATGCTAATAACAGCAGCTATATTCCTAATAAAAATATTCAGAGGACCATGTTACGCCTGTTTCTTAAATTGTGATCATTATGTGGCTAATCATAATAATAATATTATATTAGGGGAAAAAAAATGTTGGAAGATATTCCCTAGAGGAAAATGAATTTCTTTTTATCATCTACAGTAGTTTATTTCACATATTCATGACCCTCCTGGTTTTTTTGGGTTTTTTTGGTTTTTGGGTTTTTTTGGTTTTTTTTTGGTTTTTGGGTTTTTTTCTTTTTTTTTTTTTTTTTTTTTTTTTTTTTTGTTTTTTTTTTTTTTTTATGATGAGCCATAAAAATGACAAAATACATTAGCAAAGTTCTCGGTTTATGCTAAAATGACCATATTCAAAAATAATAACAGAGACTTGTATCAGCAATGCAAAAGATGCATGAAGTAATTGGTGCTTAATTTGTACACAAACTGTCAAGGCAGTTTTCCTCACGGCCTGCATCTTCTGAATTCATTAGTCTCTAATTAAGGCCAGTTGGGACCAGCAGTTAGAAGGTTAAAGAGGTTCTGACAGCCCTAATCATTGCTCAGGAAGCTGAAAATGTATGCAAAGTCTCGGCAGATGGGGTGAGATCTGCTTCTGCCAAGTGATAACTGTTATTCCTTTGCACCTCCAAAGCTGTCATCCTAATAGGCACATTTTAAATTTATTAATGCTCTAGTTACAATGCATACACAGTCTCTAATGGTATGTCATTCAGAGTATATAAACTGAGCAATTAACACATATTACCTGGTAATGGTAAAATTATTTTTTTTTTGTTTGATTTTTTTTTTTCAGTTTCCTAATCCAGCAAGAATACTCATAAGAAAAGACTTTTCTTTGTTAAAAAAGAGGGGGATTCTGAGCTGCTTGTTTGTTGACCATGAATTCTTTGTTTCTACAGACAAAAAGCTCACAAGCCATAACTAACTTTTCTTTGATTTCCAGTGCCTCAAAGATTTCGGTTTTGGGGATTATATGTTTTTCAAACTCGAAATTTAAAGATGTATGTTTTCAATAGTTCAAATATAATTTTAGAAGGAGATATATTTTCTTTCTATATTTTTGAGCCCTTTTAAAAAATAGTGGGTGAATTTCTCAGCCAATTGTTGTTGTCCTCCCCTCCTTCCCCACTACTTCAGTAAGGTGCCCATATTATGTTCCCCTCTGTGGTGGTATCTCTCTCCTTAATCCTATTTGGTTTAAAGCTGCCTAATCAAGGGAAAGGCATGTTTTTAGGTCTCTCTGTCCATGTGAAGGCTTCAACCATGGGAGGCCTTTAATTGCATGTGCCACTGGTGCCACGATGGGCTGCGAGGGGAGAGCCCACAGCAGAGCCTCCCGTGCAGGGAGCGGAGCAGCCACCGGAGCTCAGGAATCGCAACGAGTGCTAATCATGTGCTAAGATGTTAATGTAAGCAACAGAACAATTATGTACCCAGTGACTTATAGACAGGCCAGGAACCTACTCCTCTGTTAGAATTAATTGATTTCGCTCTGTGTAATGAGCACAGCACAAATACGGAGAGAGAAGGTGGTGTGACTGAACTGTGGGCCTGGTTCTACATTCACCAGCCTTTTTGGAGTCATGACTCCAAAAACATCAAACATTTCAAAATGATGCAATATTGGCATGAGGCACAGTCATAAACCAACTTTCTGCTGCTCTGGTTTCTCCAGGTTGCATTTCAGACCTTAGCACCTGAGAGCAGCTCATCAGAGATGAGGCCCTGGGCGTGCCTTCCAGCCAGCAACCCCAATCTTGTGCTTTCTTGACACTCAGCAGTCCTGATGAAGTCCAAGGAGAGTTTTCCTGAGAGAGAGCTGTGCGGCCAGACCCTGTGATAGACAACAGGACTTCCCAGATGTCTACAGATAGTGGCAGAGGGAAATGATGCCAAGATGGTCCCTGCTGGAACCTGGGGTAAAATGGCCCTGCTATACTACCTGACTCTGCAAAAGTACTTTCTTCAGTAGGTCTCCAAGCAAATAAAGATCATTAGTCTCATTTTACATCACGGGAAGCTCAGGAACAAAATGAAAAAGGACTTGTGCCTGGAGTGGGAAAAAAAAACTAAAAAATTGGAAAACCTAGAAACCCCCATCTATAGAACATATAAGAAGGGAAGGGAATCAAAGCTGATAAATTATATAGAACAACTTTGACCTATATGGTTTTCAGAGAATGGGTAAAAGCCTTGATCACCTTGACCTGCATCACTGTTGTATAGGAGAGTGTTACTCTAATGATCCTCACCTTCTGATGTGGATGTACAGCAGAGCTCTAATCCCAACACCTTTCAAGTTTGAGCAGCACATAACCAGCGTGGAGTATGCTTAAGCCTAAACTATAGATAGCCCCCTTAGTTACAGTAGCTTTTTGCTAGGACAGTTCATTTCCACTGAGACCTGTCTTATCTGAATGATCTACTTTGCTCCGAGAGCATGGCTAAGTGGTGTGGTACCTCCTAGGCTGTGTTTCAGGTTACAAAATGCACCCTATCCAGGCCTCTAGGCAGAGACAGACACTTATTTTCTTTAAAACAAAACATACATTAAGGCAGAATGAGCTCTCAGGATACCCCTCTGCACCCGCAGTTTGATGTGCATTCCCACAAACAGCCAGGAGGGAGGGAGGATGGTCAAGAAGCAGGACATGTCTCTGGAGGTTCTTTACTTACAC
The DNA here is from genome assembly GCA_013397055.1 of Pachycephala philippinensis. Taxonomy (NCBI): domain Eukaryota; kingdom Metazoa; phylum Chordata; class Aves; order Passeriformes; genus Pachycephala; species Pachycephala philippinensis. The sequence continues at coordinate 131,248 of VWZT01008680.1, read as the reverse complement.
CCAGGCACTGCTCAGTAGGTTGTCCAAGACACATAATTTCAGATTATTGTATACAGCAGTGGGCAAAAGCTGAATTTTCTACAAAGCTTCTAACCCAATAAATAAGTGTATTAAATTACAGTGGTATAAATGTGGTGGGGCTGTGGTTTAGGAGCGTTTGAGCAGCCAGAAGGCACACCATGTTGACACAAAGCTGGGGAACCACTCAGCTGTGGAGACACAGCTTCCCGTTTCTTCAAGTACCTCTCTCCCAACCAGTCTGGAGCAGAGAAACCAGCAAATATCATATGCTGCAGATGGATCAGCCATGGATCGTGTACAGCTAGCTGAGTCTGGCATGGTCTGATTCCTCTTGTGTTTGCTGGCTACTTACCCAGCCAACAGCCAGACATTTGTGGGGTAAATCATTTCCAGTTGTTTCACAGAAGAAAACTGTCCAGCACTATAAATAATAATTCCTCTTGGACAGGGGTTTCAGAGTTTGCTCAGGGCTCTGCTGCTTCCTTTTAGACCCCCCCACCCAGCACATCTTCTCGTGGAGAAAGATAGGAGGTCCCTGCTACAGGCCAGTCATAGACAGCAAGAAGAGCTGCCAACTATTTTTTCTAAATCTTTGTCTCTGTCCATACATGGGGCATAAGTGGACAATGTTGCAAACTGCAATAGAAGCTCTTGGTCAAAAATAATGGAGGCAAATTGCTTGTAAAATTGTAAGTGACAAAGTTGTTTGGTTTGTAACGCTTATAACGCATAAAACTTGAGAGACTGGACACAGACGGATGCTTTGCTAAGAGACAGTTCAGCCCAGGTGAAAATTACTGGATGTTGCTGTGGCTTTTGCTGGCTGTTGTGTGCTGAGGAGGCTCTGGGGATAGGGAAAGCTTATCAGCGAGGAGCTTAATTTTGCTTAAATTCTGCAATTTGTTGCTCTTCCCTTTACCTTCTCCTCTAGGCAGTCCAAGGTGATGCCCTCTTCTCACCGCCTGCCCAGAGTCACACGATAGCCACCTCCTGCCAGCCAGCACAGGGATTTCTCTGCTGCTTTCCAGCTTCCCAGTGCTGGTGTAGGAGGGCAGCAGAAGGAAAAGAGCCATGCAGATGATGACCCCACACTGCACTGAGCCCCAGGTGCCATCTCTGGCCCACTGGCATCTGGTGTGGCGTCGAGAAGTCAGGGTAAGCACAAAAACATATGGGGAGCCATTGTGTAGCTTGATGGTGTCACTGCTCTGCCCTGAGTCATAGCATATCATTCACTGAGGAGCAGCCAATGCTCAAGATGTGATGGGAAAAGGTCTCTGCAGCTGAAGAGAGGTGCTGGCTTCCCCCAAAGCCCACATTTGGATTGATGGGTCTTCCTGCAGCTCAGCCAGTGACACTGCAGTGTCCTGCTTATCTTCTTGTTCAACAAAGTGCCTTCCATTGTCAGTTCCTTGCAAACTACTTGTTATGTTTGTGTTGAACTGGTGATCACAGTCTGTGTAGCTGGGCTTAAGAAATGCGGTAGCTGTGTTTAAGGAATTTCAGACCCATTGCCATTTTGTAGTTATTCTGTGTATATCAGAAAAAGCCCAAAAGATTAAAAAGAATTTTAGAGTGTTTGACCTCCTACTGTGTTTGTCAAAACATAAAAAGTGTCTACCTTAATAACTGTGTTGCTGCATAGTTTAAATTTCCTTATTTGTGTGACTGTTTTCTTGTGTTGAATAACCTCTCTTAGTGCTTGCCCAGTGATTTTCTTGTTGTGGCAGAAGAGCTCTCTAATGCTGTTTTATCACACTCACCTCTCTATTTCTGCTGAAAAAAATGGAGGTTCAGGGCAGCTGAGTGAAAAACCCAAAGGATTGGCATCAGCAGAACCAGACAGCACAAAGCTTCATGCCGGGGTGAAATTTGAGTTGCTTTGGAGCAGTTCTTCCAGGGTTGTACCACAGCAAACAGGGCACCTTCAGCTTCTGGAGACCCTTCTGTCTGGTTTACAACAGGGTCCAGCTTCCAGTAGCCACCCCAGGTAAGAGGAAGCCAAAATGGTTTTCTAGTGCCACCTTTTTTTTCCAGTCTGTCCAGCCTGATAAAACCAGCAGATATCTGGCCCCATAATCTTAAAAGATGCTTTAAAAGTTTTGGTGTCAAAGAAACCTCCTGTGATAAATAATGTAAATCATAAAGCAGAAAAATGGAGGCATTTATAAAGCTACAGACAGGAGTGAGTCATTCTGCTGGAGCTCTCCTGGACACTAAGCATTTCTCCTTGGACATGTGTACAGTGATTTTAAGCAGATTGTATCTTCAGTGCTGCATCCTCTGACATATAGTTATTACAGCTGATGCTGCGTGCAGTCAAGGCAAGATGTGACTTGTCTACTATACCATGCAAAGGTGAACAGCTCCACAAGAAAAGATTCAAGCAGCGTAATCCATTAGAGTCCATTTACAAACTAATAGATATTTTACAGACATTCAACAGACGTTCAATCAAATCATAATCTCAGAAACCTGCCAACAATAAAACCCATAAATTAAAATCAAGTTATATAAGCATGACTTGATGAACCTGATGTAATCTGATGGCATGAGATGCATATCCTGCATTCAGTAACAAATTCCCCTTCTTTTCTCTTATCCATTAATAGTGGGGCAGAAAATGAGTAGCAAATGTTTTGTAGCCAGCAAACCTGAACCTGAACACAAGGACATTATTTTACAGGCGATTATTTGTCATTAATTTCACCTTTTTATTAATAAATTGATGGCTGAATAGACTTCCCATTAAAGGCAAGACAATTCTTCCTTTTAAAAGGCAGTATATACAGTGTGTGGCGTGTGGTAAGACCCAAACGAAATGACATTTGCTTCTGTGGGCTCTCTGCTCCTCATAAGCAGCAAAGGGCTGTGTCTTGTGGCCATTCTCAGATTTTTCTGAGTTGGGTCTCACTCAAGGGAGAACTGAAAAGCTTCAAATTCCCTCCTGGACACTCTCATGACCGCCTTCAGGAACTGGGTATCTTGCAGGAATTGTGTATCTTGCCTTCATGACCAGGAATTATGCTTTAATAGCATCGCTGGTCATAGCATGGAAGGTGAAGCATGCTGAAGTCAAGGCATGAGTAGGTGTTTCTTAACATGTTCAGGAGAGAAATTCCAGCCTTTGTGGAACATGAGGGTGCACAGGAGTCTGGAGGCAATCCTTAGTGAACAAGCTGCCTATAACTACGTGTAAAGGGTAATCTTGGGAGCGTGTATTCATTACCTTGATTATACACCTCATACACCTCCAGTGCCCATGTGCAGAAAAGGTCTGAGGCCTGCTCTACCAGCTCTTTGCTTGCAATAGCAAACGCATCCTGATCCTGGAAAAGGAACAAATGCCTCTTTTCACACCCTCTGCTGTCCCATCCATGCTTCAGACTGGAACTTGTAGAAATACCTTCACAAATGCAACCAGGTAGCTGAGTAGACCTAATGGAGCTTAATTGCCACATGTTTATTACATTTTCAGACTGAAGAGCACTGCAGTCTGAATGTCTAAATTATTCTTGTGTTACTAGGCCAGCTACCATGAAATTTCTATGTTCCAGCATAAGGCAAACATAAAAATTACTTTGATTTCTTTATATCAGAAAGAACCAAGAAATGGATGTCAAAGTCTTGACCTGAACCTCTTCAAATGGAGATGAGGTTTTCACTAAACTAAGGGACCTGAACACACCTGAAAGTTGCAGGGATTGGGCAGACTCTCACTGGGGACATTGGGGACAGCTGGGCAGGACCTGGGCAAATGCAGCCTGCACCTTCCCCTCACTTTTCCTCACCTAAGCTCTGGCTCACAATGCTTTGTAGCTTGAGGGATACAGCTTTTGCAGGAGACTGAAAAAGTGGGTGCTGAAATCCCATTGAAAGTAGATGCTACATCCCTGTAGGTCTTAAATCCAGCTGAAATGTTTGTGGTTGTGATGATGAAGCTGTTGAAATGTGTCCTGCATTAGGGTGACATGGTTCTTCCTGACTCTTAAAGATTACACCTAAAAATATAACCCTTAGGGATATTTTTAGAGGAACTCTCAGCTAGGAAAAAGACAAGCTCCTGAGAAGAATAAGGAGTTTGAAAAGTAGATGAGAAGCACAGTTCAATTTTATCTTTATTTAAAATTAGGATGCCTAGTTTTAACTAAAGGAATTTCCTTCATGTGCAATTTTTCTTGTTTTAAATGGAAAAGGATTTTAAATGGAATAGGTTCTGTTCTCTTCAAGTGATGAAAAGACAGCCTTATTTATATATTTATATTATCATCTAAGTAAAGTCCCCAGTGGTGCAGAAGATTTTTTTCATTGCCATTGTGGTTATTTTAATTGGCCTAGCTTTGACTCAGCATACAGGAAAGGTAATGGGTGCTGGCAGACAGGATCCTTGCCCTGTGCTGTGGGAGAAGTTGGGAGCTCCCATGTCTGAGGCTGGGCTGGGGACCCCACGGCAGGGGCAGAGCACTTCTGCCTTACAGGGATAAATAAGCTAAAAGCTTTCCAAATGTTGTCTATGTGTGAAAGAAAGAATAACTTTCTCCAGATATGTTTTGCTAAGGTGCCTCTTCTCTTTTGAACGAGAAGCCTCTTCAAAGAGATTGGCTTTTTTCATCTCAATGCCGTAGCGAAACAATGCTCAATTCTTGATACTGAATGTCTTCAATTACCACAATACCTTGCAGGATATGACACTAGAAAGGTTATGCATAGAGAGGATAATTTTGGTTCATAGCCTCTAAATGTTCCCAGCTGCAATAGTGTGGTGAAAGAAGATGTCTTCCAAGAAGTTCACATTACTGGCTGGAGTAAAATAAAATAGCTATATTGTTTCAGCCGGCAATTTCTTCCCATTGTCTTCGTTTTAAAAACCGAGCATACTCAAAGGCGAAGGGATGTGTTTCACTACAATTTGAGAACTGTACTGTAACCAAATATTATCTTCATTTTGCTCCTTGTTTCATGTTACTTTTTGGTCCTTGAGTTCTCCAAAGTTCATCACTGTCTGTGACATTACTGTGACTTGCTAACTTTCTCATTATTTCCCCAATCAATAGGAGAACAATATATGGTGTTATTCTGTATTTCAGTTACCTGTCACTCAGAGTTTTATCTCCATTGATGCTCCAGGTACTGCTCACAGAAACCAAAGTAGGCTGTCTTGTCTTCCGCTAATCTTGAATGCCTTTTGTTCAAGAGGTGTTTTGTATTCATCAGTCAACTAAGGACTCATCCTGAAGAAGCCCTCAGTCAGCACATAGATCTCAGTGAAAAAGGGATATGCAGCTCGTGAAATATTCATAGCAAAAGGTACCTCAATCATTTTCACCTTTTGACCCTTTGAGGCTAAAAGGATTATCAGCAGTAAGTGGCAAATCTTCTGGATGTGAAATTTTCATAGGTGAAATACCTTGCCATTCCTCTTAGCCACTTTTGGTATTAGGCCTATTCAGAAGGTACATTTATCTACCCACTCTATCTGCCACTGCAATTGTGTCAAACTCAAAACACTTTTAATAAAGGTCCAAAGTTAAAATGATAGTGATCAAAACCTGGAAATAGCCAAGACTTTTTTGAGAAAGGAAAAAATGCTGTGGATGTTCTCTGCTTCCTGCACTTCACTGGGGGCAACGAAGAGCCCTTTTAGAATAGCTGTAATAAATACAGCATAGTATTATTCATATCCAGAAGTGTCATTTGGGGAATCAAGTGACAAGTCATCTCAATTTGTGAAGTTAAATTCTAGCACAATAAGTGAGATTTTCTGATACTCACAGTCTGCAAAAGGAGAAAGATGAATGCTGATGGTGGGCAATTAACTTGTTCAGGGATCTCCACAGCTGAGAGCAAGGCTGCAAAATCTGCAGCAATGGCTTGAGGAATGATTGCAAGCAGAAACAGTCTTCTGAAATTGGATNAAATTTTACCTATCTAAATAAATAAAATCATCTCTGCTTTGGCTCTAATCCATACAGTCCTATCCACAGTCTGTATCCCGTAAGTAACAGGATCCATCCTTTCTGAACAGCAGATTAGCAGCATCAGAGATGGGCTACAAGGCAACGAAAATAATCGGCAAAATAAGGTGTACACCTGGGCAGAAACAAGGACAAGTTTGGGGAATCCTGAATTCATATCCTGAAGTCTACTGGGAAAAGGAGAAGTTTTTTGGTGGGGCAATCCCATGAGAAGCATCAGCACAAACAACACTGTTGTTGGGGCTGTCCAGGCATACAGCACGTCCCACGCAGCCCAAAGTTTTGGGTAACTCTGATGTCATTGTCTAAAAGGAGGTCAACCAGGCCAGCACAAGGTTGAGGGTCACAACCTCCATTGGCATGGATTACCATGTGGCTTCATAATCATCCCAGTGTAGAAACAGCTCTTCTGGTGGTATTTCATCAATGAAGATGAACAGCCAGAAGAACATCCATTGCTTAACAAGGGAATACCACTGGCCATGAGATAACACACCCTGAAACATGAAATGCAGTTAAGATTCTCAAGGATAAGTCAGTGTTGTGTTCTCTGGCCAGAGGAAGGACAGCAAAGTTAAACAAGACTGCAGAGATAACCTGTGACAAGCCACCTGGTCTGTGCCTCAGTTTCCTGAATTTGAATTGCAAATCTGAGTCAGCCTCAACACCTTTTAAAAAATATTAATAAACCCGCTTTTCTCTAGGGGAATTTGGCTTTCTGTGTTCTGCAGCACTGTTTTGCCTCCTGCTGATTAATCCACACATGAAGTATATACCACCAGCAAACAGAGATTCCTATTGCATCAAATTTTGCTTAGAAATGTCCTTGATTTCGATAACACCTCTGAAGGTTCTTGCCATAGCTTGGAAATTACTTTGGAATTGCTTGTAGTGTGCCCTTTGTGCTTGAATGCCCTCTGCCTTCTCTCCTTTCTTCCTAGAAGAGTTTTTGGTTATGCATTCACATGAGAAAGACTCATTGAAACAATAGGTGAGAGCAAAGAAAAGTAGTGTACATAACAGGCCAAAGTCCTTGTGCCCTCTGTCCTAAATATTTTCTTTACTTCAGGAAATGAACACGATGATTTGGTCCAACATGTTTCTTGGAGTGCATGAAAAAATAGATGGTATAAATGTTTTTATCTTTAATTTCTCTTAGATGTATTCTTTCAACAGGCATATTGGATAGCAGATTGACAGAAGAATAGTTTTGGCTGGAGGTATCCGTCTGGATGAAAAAAGAATGCTTCCCTTCAGTGATAAATCATATGGATGTAGCAACTATAAAGATTTATATTTCTCTTGGAGTCATGTGTTGTGATTGGTAAAGTTATTCTCTTCCCCATGGAAAAGCACAGGCCTATAGTTTTAAAATGAATTAGCAGATTTCCAGAGTTATGCCAACACTGTTGCTATAGGGGAGAAATGAATGCGTTTCTCAAAAAACTCCCCAGCAGGTTCAACACTTAACTCTCTTTGAGATGTCAGTGTTTCCAGAAATCTGTCTGTTGGTGGCCGAACGTTGGGAATCTAAATCCTTATCTGGACACCTGGAGCAGGAAACATCGTCTGGGAGGTGCCAAGAGTCCGGCAGTTTTCCCAGACCCTGCTGGGACTGGCGGAGTGACTGACACTGGAAATCAGAGCATGCTTTTGGGGATTAACCGCTGGGTTAGAGCACATTTAAGCAGAGAGGGTGAGCTCTCTGAGGTCTGGATCGTGCAGTAGAGTACATGGCTCCAGGACATTCAGCCCTGATGGGCTCTCTCTGCAAGCTCCCTGGCATTCTGTGAGGGACTGGCACACAGAAGTGGAAAGCTCTACCCTGCACTGCTGAACTAAAGAGCCATGGAGTGCCCATCTCCTCCAGGAACTGTAAAAGTCTCTCTTTCTGTGCCTGTTGGACTCTTCTCAGCTTGTGTCACAAAACATGGGATAACTGATTGCGCTACTGTGAAAGCTATATCCATAACATACATGAAGAAGCCTGATATTCCCCAAAGCCTGAATTTTTTCCCCCATAATAGATCCAGGGCATTGGGTCTGTGTAAAATATCTAACACCTCCTGGAAAAGAAGCTTCTGCAGTAGCAAATTTACCTGTGTTTCTCTCTCTGAGGCCTCAAAATATTCAATGAGCAATTATGAAGCCAACAAAAATACAGACAGGGAGGCACATCCTGCCATTAACTTCAAAAGAAAATTAACAAATGAGTGTGCTCAGAGGGGAACCCCACGGCTCAGGGAGAGGTGGGGCAACACAGAGCCTTTCACCTCAAGGTCCTGGATCCAAATCCAATTGAGGTGGCAGTCTATCTCCAGGCCAACATCAAACGAGTCCTTCACCTCAGCCCAGCTTCAGGTATACAGACCTATTTCTTGCTAACACTTGGGAAAATAAGCAGTGTTGAGGCATACGTCTGATCCTTCTGATTTCACTGATTGAAGAGACACACTTCTTATGTGTCTGTAGGTCTGGCTCTTTAGTATATACAGCTCCTGTCTGATCAAAAAATAATTATAATTTAACCATTAAAAACAGAAGTAAGAATCAATGCAAACAAAACCAGTGATTAGAGCTGCTGATTGTAGGCACAAAAGGTGTAAAGGATAGTATCAACAGCTCACTTTTGCCCCATAAAACAAGAAACATCTCTAGAAACCCAGCACAAATTTCACCGTTTTAATGCTCAAGCTGAACAGATACCAGCACATGCAAAGAGATTTTCCTTATAACTTTGATTAATGTACCCAATATGAAAAGAAAAGCAAAAGCAACACCTTGATGTGACGCATCCCTCAGTATCAAAGAGCAGCATTAGCTAGAAATGAATCACAGTGCCCTTCTGCAAATGGGCTGTATGTTTTCATGTCGCATGCTGAACCAATTGAGTCATGAGGAAGCAGCAGCAAGATTTTAATTCCATATAGTACATCCCCACCTCTCAATTTATTTACCAAGTATAACATTTATTTAATGTAATTTAGTTCTAAATATTTAAAAGCTCACTTTGTTTAATATGTTTTCAAGTACAAGATGTTAAGTAATTATGGATGATGTGGTGGTCTTTTATTAGGTAGTTAATGACCATCTGGGAATTCAAGCCCCAAGGCAATGCCAAGGGCTTCTGAGTATTAGCTGGCCATTAACATAGTGGTAATGGACTAGCACACTCTACATGATTATGACTATTAACTAAGCATAAAAAAGTAACATTCAAATTAAAATAGGAAATTCAGGTTTAAGGCTTCTCTAGCATCCTTAATTTAATCAGATCATAGTGACCCATATGGCTGAGTCTTGTGTTGAACTGGATCATACAGCAGGGATTCAAGCTGGCATCTCCTCTGGCCATAGCAGAGCTGTGTAGTCAGGTCCCCAATGCTCCCAGGTGCCACTGTCCCCTTGTCACAGTCTGGGGGCCTGCTCACACGAGGACTGCTGCCATCCCAGCCTCCTTGCATCATCCGGGTGTCTGTGAAATAGGACCATGGGAGGATGCTGCCCTTCCCTGGCATCATGAATGGAGCCAAGAGGGATACCCCAACCTCCTACCCACGCCTGGGGCTTGGAGGCTCCTTGCTGGACCAGCTGGCATCTTAGAGACTGGCATTACCCCAGAGCATTGGCAAAACAGGCTCGAGGCTAGGATTGTGTTTCCCTACTGCACACTTTGCAGTCATTGCATTTTTCTGGTGCTTTCTTTTCTCTTTTAATTAGGTGATGAAAGACAAAGATACTCATTGTGAACAAATCTGAGATAAAAAGGCTTAGTGCAGTTTAATATGCTCAGGTAGTGTTGCGGCTCATAAACAATGCTTGGGAGAGGAGGTAAGAGCAGATACCGATTTCATTTTGCTGCTGCCTCGATGCTGCACTTCTCCCAGGCAGGTATCAACACTGCTTTCACAGAAGTTAGAGGCAGAAAAGATCTATTAGATTATACCATTCTCTTGACACAATAATGTGCTCTGTATAGACTTGTATTGAGTTCGTTTTGCCATCGCTTGTCATAAAGTCTCTGCAGGCTTGAATTGCCATCATTTTGCCATCAGAATGACATCTTAATATGGTCTCTGCTCCACAGAGTTGCCATGACGCTATCGTGAGATCATTAGACTATGCTAAGTCACATGCAAGAGAGAAAAACATGATGTTATAGAAAACTGCTGTTGGGATTTGAAAATTTGATTTCTATTTCTTCATTGCACTAAAGGTCTTTGGTCAGGAAAAAGACGTATTTGAACACTGACTTCAGTGGAAACCTAATGGGCTGTGATAATCTGTGAAAATGCCCTTTATTGTTATCACAAAATGTTAAAACATTTTTGTCAAAACAAAAATGTCTTTATTGTTACCACAGAGTCCTTTTTTTATAAAAAGAGTGAAAAATGTGGATTTTGCTCTGGGACAGGGATCTGATTAAAGTTGGGTGTAAACAGGCTGCAATAAAATATTAAAAGAAAAAAAAGAATCTGTGTCAAACAAATGTTCTTCACAGAGAAGAAATTGCAGTACATAAGGGTTTAGCCAAACACTTTCCATCTTTTCTTTATTTTTTTTAATGTAGGAGAAAGAAAATATTTGTAGATTTATTACCCATTTATTTGTATAGTGCAGTGCATTCCCAAAAGACCCAGGGAAATCTGAGCTCTTAACAAGCCCTACACTTTTGAGGTAAGAGTTTCTCCACTGATGAACGCAGCCATCTCTGGGCTGAAGTACAACAGTTTAATAGGACATAGCAATGCTACATGAAGCCAAGAGCCAAAGGAAAAAAAATATGCCCAAGGTGTGTGCAGTTAATGCAAAATATTTGTACTGCTGTGTCCCTGGAATACACATGATCTCAAGTCCAGGAAAAAATTAAAAGGTTAAAAAAGTTACAACCAAAGAAACAACAAGACAGTGCCAAGTGAAATGTCACAAGACAAATGAAAAACACATCAAATGGCTCACCCACTGATGTGCTCTAATAGCAAAATGACCCCCATCAAAATGTTCACCATAAGTGCAGTATCAGAAACTCTTCAAAGAATACATGAAAATGTTGGCTTCCTAAATTAATCAAGTTTTATAGCTTGCTTGGAAATTTTGGTCAGGACTTCTAAATAATAATGTACCACCTCAACTAATACAATTTCCCCTTGAAAGCAAACCTTCTTTTCCAGTAATAGGAAGTGTGTTTATTGCTGCCACCACCCCAATTTTATGGCACCCTATGTGCTCCTGTGTAGTGCCCAATACTAGGAATGATCTTGGCTTAAATTTTGTGTCCATTTGCCTTAATGATTTCACTCCCCTGTGCAAAGGGGAAAGAGAAAATAAAGGTTTAATGGGAAATCTGAAAGCAAAAGGACTGCACTTTCTAACACTGTGTACTATGCTCATCCAGAGCAATTATTATTGCTCATTACATTTCCATGCAGAAATCATTACATTTTATATCACAATATGCATTTTTTTATAAGTAAGCTTTAAACAAATTAGAATACTTAATATGCTTTCTGAACTTTTGCCAGACGTGTGCTCCCAAGCCAGTTCCTCCTATTTACATTGTAGCATTTATCCATTTCCAAATATGAGAAGATTTATCTATCAGATTCTGTGCAAATTCAGTACACAGATAATTTGTAAAAAGCTTTCTTTTTCAAAATGTTCTGTGGTTTTTCTAATCTCATCTCTTTTCTAATTTCCTAATCATATAACCTTGAAGTCTAAAGACACAGCCTGTGATAATCTGTGTAAACTGTCTTTATTGTTATCACAGACATTTATTAAAAAAAAAAATAACACACACACACGCATACGCATTCAAAGCTGCCTTTTAAGTAATACTTTAGTCAAAGTTCAATCAGATCCACATTACTGCTACTCATCAGATAGAAAGTGTTGGCGAGCAGGAGGGGGATATTGACTTTAAAAATTCACTGGCGAGGCGTACAGAGCCTGCAGGAATGTCAAAACTCCAACCTGCATTTTGATGTTTTTGCCTCAGGTTAGTCTTGACTGACATGCTTGGAGCACTCTTGTTTGTGCTCCGGCATCCATTAACTGTCCTTGACTCAATGTTACACAGGCCTTTACGGTCAGCTCGGTGCCTAATGGTTACGGCAGATTAGATGCCACGAGGTGTAAGAAAAGCATACGCCTCACTTTAAGGGATCACATTGGTCGGTCCCTGCTTCATTAGGGGGTATTGTTTGATCCTAAATTAATGAGAGCCTGTTAATTATTATTCTGATAACTCTGCTTCACATGGGAGCATGTCAGGCAAGTGGTGCTGTAAAGAAACAGAGTTTTGGAAAAGAAAACAAAATGTCAAGGTTGAGGTGTCTTTGAGTGGGCTTGGTTTACACGTAAGGCATTTCACTCAAGGGTGGATGTGGCTAGATGTGGGGAAAAGAAAGTCTCAGCTGTACTTTTGTTCAGCATTAAATGACTGCCTTGCAAAAACAGCTCAGAGCAGGCTTATCAGTCCAGCATATAGATAGATGTATACATCCATAATCCCCTGCGACGTGCATTGCTGACTTTCCTTCTCTTTGACTTTGTCCTTCCCTGGTTTCCACAAAGTTTTTGAAAAATGATCCAATACCCACTTGCATTTGGGTTCATGGAAAGTCTCCCTTTCAAAATAGGGTAAAATGGGTGCTAAAGCAGTGTTAACATTAACAATAATTTTAATTATTCTGATGTCACTCACGTTAATATATATAGAGAGAGATCTCTACAGTAAGTGCTGACAGGTACAAATGTGCCCATAGAAATGTTTTTCTTTAACATCAAGCTTAGATAAGCTTCTGAGGTGCCTATATTCATTTACTGGGAAGTACTGAGATTAGACAGATGTCTCAATTTAAAAAGGGAGAAAAAAATCTCATGTAGATGTGACACTCGTTCACCTGTGTTTTTCTGCCAGTCTATATAATGCTATCAGAACATAACCAGAGTTTTGATTTATACACCTTATTTGACGTTGAGTGGCAGCTCTACAGAGAACACATGCAAAGAGATGGTAATTTAAAAATATGGAGATCTTATTAGGCCAAATGGAAAGAAAAAAAAGATCATTTCATTTTACTTCTTTTGAAATTAAATGTGAGGACAAAGCACCAAAACTGAACGTCTCCACACTGAGGCGCTGGGAGTGCGAACCTGGACAGGGCCCAGGATGTGCAGATGGCCCCCGCCTTTGAAAAAGGCTGGGTGAGGAATACCAAATGCCCTAAATTCTAGCATTGGAGGGGCTTGACATTTTAATCTGACTTAATAGTTGAGGGCAATCTAGGTTATTAAATTGACCTCTTCCACTTATCTGAGACATTTCACCAGAGAGAGGGAGGTGCTCCTCACTGCTCTGCGGCTTCGTGCTACTCAGTTGTTGTTCACAGGAGGAAATGCAGAAAGTGCCTCTTCAGCTCTCCAGGTCATCCATGACTATCCAGTTGTGCCTAAATTTAGCATCTTTCAGTTTGAAAACCTTTGCCCAGGCTCAGCAAATTCCTCAAATTTGAAAAGCTCTAGGCAAAAAGGGTTCTACATAGGAGCATCATTTTTTCTGGTAGTGTCAAAGTTGACTCCAGCCAGATAGTGTTACTGGCAAAAGCTTGGGGCTTTTGATATGGTGAAATGCTTGGAATTAGAATATGACACAAATATAAAAAAAAATTGAATGAATTAAGAAAAGGAAAGAAGCATATGTCCCCATATAACTTGCAAGGATTGGGAAATATCAGGAGGTCACATGGCTGGCTCCTTTTTTTTCACTAGACCATAAATTTAATTATCTTGAAACAATGTTTTTCTTTCAACAAATAAAAAGTTAAGAAGGAATTGGAATGCTTTAAGCACAAGGGTGGTGAGAAATGTCTGTAGATTTTTCTCACTTTTTTATGTTGTGCATTGCTGAAGCCACTTGAAATGTCCTCTGTTTATTTTCCTTTGGAGGAAATTCTACTGTTAGTGAATAATTCTCAGCTGACGGCTCTTGAAGACCAGAAGCCTTCTTCCAGCTGCAGAATGAAGCCACAACAAAAAAGCAGCTTCATTCAGCTTTCCCACAATGTCAAGCCTCTCTGCCTCAGCCCTGATCTAGTGGGTGGTCAGCTTAGTCTGTGTGGAGTTTCCCGATTTTGGAAGCACTGCTGTCAGTCGCCAAGGTAGGCTTCTTGTCGGTGTTACTTTTCCTTGAAATTTCCAAAAGTAAAATTTCAAAATAAAAACAGTTGAAACAGGCAAAGCAGTCACTCCTTAGCTTGACAGGGAACTCAACAGGTTTGGGGCATTGCTGAAAAAAATCCTTTGGTAGAGCCAATGTCAGGCAGCTCCCTGGTCACACCATCTCACAAAGGAATACAGAATGCATGCTTTACACCTTCTTCCAGGTACAGGAACTGGAGTGGGAGCTGCAGGAGGAGAAGCAAGTTCTGCTTTGGCCACTTTCCTGCAAACCTCTTCTTGCTTCTGCTTTCAGGTGCCCCAAAAAGCACACAGGTACATCGGGAACAGCTGCATCAGGGTACATCGGGTCTGCTGGGCCAGACCTGGAGCTTCCATTTCCAAATTTTGGAACAGGGGGCAGGTGAGTATGACTACAAGCCATCATCGTCTGCCAGTGCTTCTCAGTGCTGCAGGTGTACTGGTGTTAACATGTGTTATCACAATCCCATGTAAATATGGGGGGAAAGTGTATTCCTGATCTATCCTGAAGTCAAATCACAATGTGCTTAACAAGCTGCCCTCCTACTTGAAAAAGGGTTGCGGTATCTTCTGGAGAAGTTCCATTGCCTGGTGATTACCATCTTCTTGAAGCTACAATGGAAGGCAAAACTTGAGGTTTCTGGGAACTTCCTTTGGATGAAGGTTTTTCTAAATGCATAAAAGTATTTATATGGACAAGAACAAGAGGTGTGTCATGAGGTTTGCCATAGTCTTGCTTCATATGCCTTGCCACGTGTACTTGCTTCTTTTGGCCGTCAATCATTGCACAGAAGAAGAACTTTTTGAAACTTAAATGTGACTTTCAGCTTTCCATCTCCTCTAGAGGGTGACACAATAAGTGAACTCAGAACTGGGAAACACTGATGTGTATATGTACAAATTTCTGAGTTGCAATATGCTTTACCTTATTACAGCAGACAAAGACAAATCCTGCATGCACTCTGTTGCTTCATGGCACTCTCTGTGAAAATCACGTGTCTGCTGGAAGCATCCACGTGCAGGGGATTACCTACAGAGAATATACACGATGTAAATGAAATTTTCAGTCCTGTCTGGGGACAGCTTTCATTGTTATGATGAAGGCAAGACCAGGGCAACGTGCGCGGCTCCCACCTGACTGAGGGAAGGTGTGCAGGCTGGGAGCCACTGTGTAGCTGGTGGTCCTTGACATTTGGTATGCTGCGGTCAAGTGACAGGAATTGGGATCTCCAGAGCTTTGCAGGCATTCATCACAGTCCTATTTGTTTTGCTATGAGGTTTCCTGCAGTTTTCGGCTCTGTTGGAGCTGCTGTGACTGCCAGATAAGTGTGTTTGGCCGTGGGTGAGGCTGAGCCAGAGGAGGGTGCCATTTCGGAGGTTTTGCTTTGGGATATTTATAGCTGGAGGAATAAGCACGTGCATGAGGGAGTTTTCCAGATGGAACACATGATTTCAGCAGACTATGGAGTCCACCTTGGTGTGAGATTAGCTGCTCATAGCGGATATGAATAAAAACAAAAGATAACTGAAGTTGGCCGGGACTAATTCTGACCAGGAGTGCAGAGCAGCTCCCAACAAACCACCCACTCATTAGTCTCCAATGTCACTACTCATGTGCAGTGCCCAGAAACGAGAAAGTGATGTGTGGCTTTGATGGTGCTATTTGACTCTGTCCTTTAATGTGCAAACCTCACTTTCCCCTCTTCGCAGTGGCACATTTTCCACAGGGGGGATGCTGGTGCATTGACATTAGCTTATAAAGTGCTGCTCATGTCCCTTCCCAGAATAAGGAGGAGAACTGGCTTTGGCAAAGTTGGAAAAGCACTGTGTAAAAATCTTACAATTCTTGGCCAGATGTCTGTCATGAAACTGTGAAGGTGCCTGCTTCTAGGAGGGGACTGAGGGGCTGAGTCTTGAAGTAAGGAAAAATATTAAACTGCAGAGGTGGCACTAGAGTTCAGACAAACACAAGCTTCATACTTTTATTAACAGTGAGCAGGAGTTTCAGAGCATTTTCCTGGAGCAGTGACCTCTCACTGACTGCCATGAGCTGCTTTTAAAACTCCTGCCTTGCTGGTATCTAAACCCCTCATTTGATCTGGCCTGACCATGTCTGCAGCAGCCTGGAAACTTAGTGAAGGAGCAATGTTTGTCAGGGCTTCATTAAGGTGTTAATGTAGGCAGAAGGAAAAGTGTCCACCACATAGCTGTCCGTGAGCTGTTGAAAAAGTAAACACATCAGCATTTTTATTGCTGTTATCCTACACAGATGCTTCTAACTTAACCCTGCAAACACTTAACTGGTGCCAGAAGAACTTGAAAACGTGCTACTTATGTCCTCCATCTACCGAAAACTGGACAGTCTAAAATCACCCATGCTGCCCAATTAAAGCTAGGTACAAGTCCATTTTTCAAAGGATGGCTTAAGTTAATCCTCATATATACAGATGAAAGCTAAACTTCTGTAAGAAAATTTTGACAAAGGGGAAGGGCAATTGCTGCATGAAATATAGACACAGGAGAGATCACAGATGATAAAAGTAGTGCAGTTTAGCATATTAACACTCATAAATTTTAAAGGTGTATTTATATAAGGGAAATTAACTGTCCAAAGATAACTGTTTAGGAAAAAAAAGGTCTTCACTTTAGAGATCTTCCTGTGTAGTTGCTTTTTGAAGCCATTTGTACCCTGGGCTTCTACAACATCACTTGGGAATAAGTTGTAAAATTTAATAGAGCAGCACATGTAAAAGTAATTTCTTTTGATTCTGCTGCCTCCTCGTTTCATCAGGTTGTCTTAGTTCTTGTGTTCTGGGAAATAACAAATAATCATAATTATCCTCTAGTCACTTTCTCTGCACTTTTTAGGATTTTTTAAACCTACTTATTTTCCAAGACATAGAGTTTGCATTATTTTCTTTCTTCTCTGGTTGTTTTTTCTCATACTTTTCTGTTCCTACACTTCTGCAATTGAATATTTTATATTTTTTTTTATTTTGGAAGAGGAGAAAGAGTGAGCAAAGCTGCTCTCAGCTCAGGATGTTGCTGGTATTTGTCTCACTTCTATTTTTCAATTATTTTTTACATTCTTGTTTTCTGTCTGGCTGTCACTGAGGCTTTTCAACGAAACTGACAGGTTTGTGTCTACGACTTCCCTCTAAAGTAT
>VWZT01008680.1:99169-113851 GCA_013397055.1 Pachycephala philippinensis | reverse complement strand
TATATATATATAACTCTGGATATATATTTAAACTGAGTTATTTATCTCATTCCTTATTACATTTGCCACAAATCCAATCAGTATTATAGGATACTCATTCTAGTTATTTGCTTCTAAAATACCTTATATTGTGCCACCAGCTTGAAACAGATCCACAGCCTCATTCTTTCAGAAGAAACAATCTCCATTCATGGCTTTTCCTAAAACCAAGTATGGATCAGACTATGCAGAAAGCTGATTCGTACAGACATATGTTTATTACTTTTTTTCTCATTCCATTTCCCTGAGAGTGGCCTCATGTTGATTAAACTACTTTCAAAATTGCATCAGAGTTGCTGGATCTGACTGAATCCTTGCAGTGCTTCTGTTTGTTGTTTTTTGGGGTTTGTTTTTAATTTAGAAATAAATGTAGGCTACAGGAACATTTCCATTCCCTTTCGCTTTGGCATCTCTTTCCACACAGAGAGATGCTCCTTCTGAAGATATTCCTCCAACACCAGTAGTTTTTATCTTGAATCACAGACACCTTGTAATTCTCCAGTTCCCCATTTTGACTTGTTCTGCCAGCACAGGAGACTTCCTGACAGAGACTGTGAAACTATTTTGGTGTTGTACATCTTTCTCTTTTTGGGAATTTATACTAGGCAGTTTGTAGAGACTATAAAGGTATGCATCAGATGTGGGGATTGCATCTTCAACTTCTTCGGATGCTTCAGAGTTTTCTTAACCTGCTATCTTGGATTATGTGGTCAGTGACTTTAAGAAAAGTCTGATCTCAGCTTTCTCATTTTCAAAATCTGTCAAAGAAATGATAAAGCCAAAATTCAGTTCCTGTATGTTCAAAATGTATATATGTTGCTATAAATAAAAATATATTGAACACACATATTGTTGAATATACTGACTATACAGTGGCTGAACTACACAAAAAATTATACATATATTCATATATGTACGTACATGTATAACATGGCCATCAGCTCTTCTCCTGCATTCATCCTAATTCTTTCAGGGACATCCATCCAATTACACAAATTTTCTGCCACGCATTTCCTATTCTTTATCTCAGAATTTCAGGGGTTTTTTGTGGGTAAAGTAAAAAGCCACCTCTCCATTATTCTTCCACGCTACAGAGGCCCTTTTCTTCTGTTCCTGTGTGTCACAGGCACTTTTAAAAGGCTGAAGAACAAATTTCCACTGGACCCAATATGCTAAAAATATTCTGGGTTTCCTCATCAAAAGAACATACTGGGAAAAGATCCTTACTTATTTTTTCTTGTGATATCTTTCATTTGTAATTGGGTAACACATTCATTCATAGGACAGTAAACTGGAATAAAGCCTACATTCTAATATGTTCCAAGTCTGGAACAAATAAATATACAACATCTCCCCCCCACACACTTCTGCTAGTTAGCATGTGGTAATTAACAGTTGTTAAAATGACTAAAATTTCAAATGTGGACATGCTCCGTGAGAAAACCTCAGTGTGATTACACAGTGAGCCTTCTGTCAGAAGATAATAGGTATTTTTAGCAACCCTCGTCTCACTTTTGTATGAGTTTTGTCATATCCCAATCAAAAAAAAAAACAAACCATAATCAACTTTGGATTCTGGCAATCCTGGTTTTCAATCAGTCAGAACATCAGCATTTTCACATTCCAGAGGATTGTCACTTTGTTGTTTTCATCTCCATTTTACCAAGAGACACTGAAATTCAACCATTCCAGATCCTTGTGATGAAAAAGGTCTGGAAAGGGGTCGATGGGCAGCAGAGGGAGACCAGCTGCTGAGAGGCTGGGGCAAGATATTTTGGAGCAGCTGTTTCCCTGTTGCCTTGTGTTGCTCGTGTAGATTGTGGGAGGGAGGACACTTCACTGGGGAAAGGAGAGAGGATCCTTTGGTGATTTTACTCTTTTTGCATAAATGGAAATAACAATCAAAATGCGCAGGAGCAGAAGTGAGATCTATGTGAGATAAAAGTCACTGCTGGTCTGAGACAGTGCATCAAATAATTCAGGAGTTTAGAAGACACCAAGAGAAATTTCTCCTTCCAATAAGTTCATTTTGGACAGCATTATACAACAGCAAACAAAAGGGTTGAGAATGTTTTCTGTAGAGGACAGTGGAGTGACAAGTAAGAAAGTGAAGCAGGTTTGTGATCAGAAACTTGTTTGCTTATATTTGATTGCCTTTAACTGAACCTGGAAAGCTTTGATGGACAAACTGGCCTTAGGAGGCACAGAGGCATTTCAGGTTCTGGCCTGGCAGCCAAAGGACAGGACAGCGCTGTTGGGAAAGATGGCGGGGAAGCATGGAAAGGTGCTGTAAAAGTGAGAGGTAAATAGATTTAAATAGATTTTTGAGCAGTGAGCCTGCCTGAGCGAGGCAGCTTTTGAGGCTCCATCCCAGCCTGATGAGAGCTGCTGCACCAGGACGGCAGCGGAACGAGACTGGCAATTATCACTGGCACTTCTACAAGTGAGGAGCTTATGGGGCTCATGTGATACCAAGTGCTCGTTGTGCACTGAGCAGTTGTTCTGGAAGCCTTGGCTTTGTTTTTGCTTAGTCCTGAGAACAAAAAAGAAATGTTGCAAGGAAAGTGTAGAATGAATCCAAAAAGAACAATGGAACTGCGCTTGATTTGTTTAATTCTGAAATCAAGGTCACTTAGAAGTGCTACAGCTTTTATTTGTTTTACTGGGTTTTTTCTTAAGAATTTTTTTTTTTTTTGGCAACATCTTTCTTTTCATTTGACGGTTCTGTCATCCCAGAACTGTATAGGTTACTGATCCTGCCTGTATTCAAAGCTGTTATTAAGTGGAGTCTTTTAGATTTTAGAGAAATGATAATGGTTCCAAAGATGACAGAAAGTGGCAGCTGGTGACAAAAAACCCCCTTGATAAGACGACAACAGTAAATCAAACTACTGCCACTTTTTCGTTTCATGTTTGTTAATACCACCTCGCCTTTTGAAGTTTAAAGCAAGGTTCAAAAGAGCCAGGTGCTGAATCATAATATTAAAGCAAGTAAGGAGCTCCATGAAAGAGAGGAGATCTGAGAGGGGAAAGCAACAAACACGGCTTTCAACTGCCTTTTGTCGGCCTTTCTGCAGATGTCACCAGTTGTTATCCCCAGCAGAGGCTTCAAGCTTGTAGCAGTGCCTCTGGCTGATTCCAACTCAACGTTTCAAGTGTCAATCAAAAAGGAAGGACGCAGCTTAGGTCCTGGTCATTGTCCTGTGAAAAGAGCCAAGCATTTAACATTGATTTAGCTCCCTCAATATACAAAGATAGAGCCAGCTTTGTGCAGCAAAAGGGCCTTTGGCAAGGTTGCTTGTAGAGCAATTCCATCGCATCCGATGCTCCTTGGTTTAGCTGTCACACTGCAGTGTCTGGAGTCCTATGAAAAGTTATTCAGGAATGAGTGAGCAAATTAAAAAGAAATAACATGCTCTCCTAAATAGCAATGCAAGCTATAGAAAGTGCTTTTAGCATCATATAGCCCTGAAAAGCATTTTTAATAAAAGTATTTTGTGCTTTTAAATGCCTTTTAACAAGGAGAATGAGATGTTTTAGGACAACAGGAGGCCCTTGTGAAACCCATCTCCATTGGATTGGATGAGCAATTGTACCCACAGCGTCTTGGTCAAGAGCATGCTTATTTTGTTTTCAAGCCACTTACGTTCACTACCATCCATCCTCATACTGCATTATGCTTCCATAAAGGGGTAAAAAACACCCCCAAAACCAATGATGACAAAAAGGCCCTGCCTGAATGCCACAGATGCCCCCCATTCTGACCTTCCCATCTTTTCTCATGTCAAGTCCTGCCTGCTCCTCATACTTTTCTTGAAAACACCCTGGCAATTATTTCTTTCTCAAGACCTTGCTTTCCCCACCAGCTCTCACAGGCACCACTGATGAGCCACGCTGCTCACACAGTAGAGTCATGGAAATGACAAGTCTGTTGGTGACCACTCTTGGACCACTTTGGCAGAGCTCTGGTGGGGTTTAAGTTCTCACAAATGTGGTAGAAACCCCACCTTTGTCCGTAAAAAACAAAGTAAAACTGGGTGAAACACAAAGTATTCCTGTTGTTTTAAACAAAGTGAACACTGACAGATTTACCCTTTTTACCTGGAAGTAATGTTAAATTTGTAAGGAAAATAATTACTGTCGTTGTGCTTGTAAGTGTGGTTCTTCTTTATGGGGTTTCCAGCACCTTTCCATTCAAGTTTAGTACATCAGGCTGAGCAACCTGCTGACCTGATATCACAGAGTGAAGAGTCTGGGTCCAACAAAATTCTTGTGCACGCAGCCAGCTTCAATCAGGTGAGGAAAGAAGTTTAAAGACGGGGAAAATGTTCCCCTTTTGCCAGGTCAGTATTACTACTAATTTCTGATTAGCACAGCTATTATTTTTCCCCAATATTCTCATCCTCTTCTGTGCAGAAATACAGATTTTAAAATTGTGAAAGTTCTCATGAGAATTAGAACATTTCAGCAACATGATGGCAATAATTTTTCAGAAGCTACTTTCCCCTCTTAAAGGCAGCTTTCTGGTAATACTTCCCCAAGTCAAAACCACACTGACCATGGTACTTCTCAGCTCCAGGGAAACAGCACAACCCCTGAAACTAGCCATGAATGGTGGTGGTTTTCCTGAATGTGTGACTGGGTTACTTCTGATGAAGGAACCTCATTCCTGCAGATTGCTCATGCAGCTTGTGTTATCTGCAGTTTAGAAATAGTCAAACAGAGGATCTCATAGGGTTGGGTATATTTTTAAATCCCTGTATCATTATGGACACGCTTATTTCTGCGTTCCTCTAAAGGCATTTCCAACAGTCCCCATAGCCGGCACTCCAGCAGGCACTTCAAGAAAATATGACTCACTTAGTTCAGGGACACTTGCACTTCTCTAAACTTTCATTGGGATTTTTAAACGCCTTCAATTCGATCTAGCTCACATCCTTTTCTTTTGCACTCACTTTCTGTCACTCACTCACAGAAAATGTGCTGGTGGAGTTTCTTCCTGGCCCCCCAACTCTGCCCAGCAGCATGACCTTTACCAGGTGTCCACCTGCCACAATTTGTCCTTCTCCCAAACATTAGGAAAAGCAGGAGACATCTCATATCTATTTTCATTCCTGCATTCCCATGTTGGTCATCCCAGAATATTCCACAGGCAGCCCAACACACACTTTGGACTAGGGGTCAATGAGAAATCAGAGACTACAAATCCCCAATGAAAAAGAAAGCTCAGATTTTGGTTGCGTTTTTCTAAAAGGCAACAATCTGTTGGGGTTTTTTTGTGCTGCTAGCTAGCAGGGACACAACAACAGTAATAATTTCAAAATAGCATTTTGTTGGGGCCTTTAGAAATCGTTTGGAAAAAGGTTCCAGGAAAAAGGAATCACATGAAAGCAAATATGGAAGCAGGTGCACGTGGACATGTGAATGTGTTTGTGCGTGTGAGAGGGAGAGCAAAACAAAGGCAAAAACAAGCATTATAAAGTAAAGCTAGGAAGCCAAGGTCTTCAGTGACCCTAATAAAACCCACTAAAGGTCAAATTTGTTTACCAGCTTGTCAATATAAGAAATGCACAGTCAAGGTGTAGAGACAGTTTTAATATTTGATCACAGTAAGATAATGAGGAGAAAAACAACAGTTAAAAAATGAAGCAAATGTCAGCTTGATCTAAGGTTTGGTCATGATCACCAAAATGTCTCACTCACACCATGGGGTAGTGCAGCAAGGGAAACAGGGCACAGTTATCATTTATGATCTTGGTGGGCTAATCCATCCAGGATACTTTTTAATCCTTGCAGTCCTTGACTTCTGGTGTGTACTTCTCATTGTGCTTTTCCAGTAGCACATCTCTCTTCCTTGTAGGGCCAAATTCAGGCTTAGTTTAAGCAAATGCACCTTCCCTGGCCTGCACAAGGACAAGATTTGAGGGACCACAGCTCATGAATGGCTAGTGCAGGCCTGGTGATACCCTTTCAAAAACACCTTTGTTTAACCATTCTTGACCCTCTGAGAACCAAAAAATCTCTCCAACAGCTTTGCTGCCTTGTTTGCTATTCCCCCATGCGACCAAGCTTTTGTTTCACTCCCCACCCACAATAGCTCATTTCTCTTACGCCTCCTCAACCTGTTCACTCCCAGCCCTCCTGCTCTTTATGTGGACACGTTTTAAAAGATCACGTATGTGAGTCATTCATTCTCCTCAGAAGTCAAAAGAAAACAAGTGACAGGAGTCATTTTCTATGAGCAAGTAGACATAAGTACCTCGCAAACCAGTTTCAAAACTTTTGGAACAGCAGTGCCATATACCATTTCCTGGGAGGTCATGAGCTAATGCATTTGCATTCTTCAGTATTGTGAGTGTAATGTTTCTGGTTGCCATTGTATCCCTTGGAAATAATGGCTTTTGGTCAGCACCAGTTAGTAGATGCAAACAGACTATATTCCCAGCAACTTCGCTAATGCAGGAGCTATTGTGCATCCAGATGCTCCTGCCTTATTCATAAAGAGTAGCTGCCTAAGTGTTTCATTGGAAAAAAATGCCACAGTCCTGGGAGTGTCAGGGATGTAGCCTATACAAATCAATTAATAATTTTATTTACATAAGGATGCTTTTTTATTATTATTATAATCACACAATATCATCTGGCTTAAGTGCCAGTTATTACAGGTTAAGGGCTATGGCACAAAGAAATTTAGTTTGGTTTTATTTTAGACTGTGGAATTCTGTATTTGCGTTGTTTCTTCATTAGCAAAACCTCAGTGGAACACAGACCCTATGTTGTCTATAGGGAGCACTCTCATGCATCTTTCCCACTCAAAACCCCTTTTCGATCCAGTGATTTTCATACTTCTTCACTGATGGCAGACTGCAAAATCTAAATTACAGGCATTGCCCTCTTCTTCATTTGTCAGGCAACAGGTTTGTGATGATGCCTTCAGCCAACATTTTCCAGAGCTGGTGGGACTACAGGAAATATCAGTGCCCGTTTTCAGTGCCTCTAACAACAATTTTGCCTCAAATTTGAACGTTGTTTTCAGAGCTACCAGGAGTCCTCAATCCCAGATTGAACCATCTTCGTAATTGAAAATATAAGTGTTCCAAAATTAATAGCCAAACCTGGAGGGTCCCCACCATGATGAACTCTTCTGGTCGTTATGCCCACTTACCAAATATGCCTCTGTGGCAGGGTTATTTCTAAAAGCAAGGAGCCTCCAGCTTCAGGCACCTGCTCTAATTCAGTACCAGGATCAAAAAGTGTATGTTCACTAGGATAACCCAGGCTGGTCTGTAGGGTACATGTGTTCCATCGCTTCACTGGTGCAAAGAGGTTTTGCACTATTGCTGCAGTCCTGATGCTCTCATGATGTGTATAAGGTATGTCTTTGAAGAAAGTAACATATTGAACCAACAGATCTACCCACAAGTTATCAAGCTCACAAACTACTGTTCAGATTCAGTATCAGTGTGTTTTCTTTTTCCAGCTGAAACTGTTCTGTGAGTGAGACTGCATTTGCAGATAGTTTTGGCTGCTCTGGAACAGCATTTTCATCTGATTCTTTATTTTGATCATCTCTATCAGATGTATCCCCTTGTGGCCATCATCAGCAAGCCACTGCTTCCATGGTAGGCATCAGACATTTAAGTTTCTCATATGTTTGTCCCACAGTCTCACTAGCTTTTACAGTCTTTGAAATCATATCTATTTTCATCATCCTTCTGCCTGCCAGTGTGCTGCCACCTGTACATTATCCCTCCATTCCTCCCTGACTCCTTATGTCACTGCTCACGCAAGTAGCCATGCCTTTAAATAACAAGCTTACAGTTCATGTTAGTCTAAGTGCAAGAAACTTGTGCAGGCAAACTCCTCAGAGAGCTAATAGGGTTCTGCTCAACCTTTCTATGTGACAGCCTCAAACCTCAGTCAGCCTTCTCCCTCTGGATTTGCTGGATTTGTGGTGTGCTGTATGATATTCCCCATGCCCAGGACCACCAGCACTGGGCTGGGGCTTTCCTGCTGCTAGTCATCTGCTTGCAATTTCAGTATTTTTGGGATTTATCTGTCTTCTGGACTCTGTACCTTTAAGGTTCAGGGTTGGTTAGTTTTTTGTTATATTTTTAAATTTGTCTAGAATCACAAGAACAAAAAACTTTTCTGAATATACGAGTGAATAAAAGTTGCACTTTCAGGGTGTTCATAGATATGCAGAAGGAAAGCTTCAGGAAAAGCGCTGGATGCCCACTAACACTTGAAGTGCACCTAAGGCTGTAACTGAGACAACATAACTCTGTCATGGAAAAGTACATGCATATATAATCTTAGTATTACATACATGAAGAAAGCCATGCACAGCTGTGATTGCAGATCAGATGTTAACACTGCCTTTTAAAAATATTGATCAAGAAAAATAAAGTTGTTAATTAGCATGTGTCATTAATAGATCAAAATACTTTCTATTTAAAGCAACACTAAGCATTAAATGTACCATAAATATAATTATTGTATGCTTTAATCAGCTTGATTTTAGCCCTCCCCCCCTTTTTTATTTTTATTCAAGTTTGTGATAGTCAGAGTTTTTCTGCATGTGAAGCTGCTGCAAGGTGGCACAGCTACAGTGTGCTGGGATCTGTGTGACGGTGTGACAGTCACATCTGCAGGAACAGCAAACTAGCTCAATCACTGGCATCACCAGTTCAGTTCAGCTGAGGATCTAGCCCCTACTGTGTTTATTATTAGATGGAATGGGCGAGAATATATTCATTTTCTGCTGAACTTTTTGATGGCCTTGCTCTTTCTTCCTTTCTTTCCATTTCTCATACCCCATCCAAAATTTGTGCTGCAGAAATTCAATGTCCCTGTTGCTTTCTTTCACTTGAATCTCAATTGCACAGCCAACCAGATTTCATCATAGCTTATATGCTCTTCCACTTGCTATCTGTAATCACTGTCATTGTGAAACTCAAAGCTAAGTCAAGAATTGTTGCCTTTTTATGGCTTCCTCTTTTATATATGTTGTGTTGGAGAGCGGTCGTTACCGCTTTTTTGTCATTATTTCTGGGCTTCACTCCATTAGCTACTGAACAGGCCTTCTCTCATTGCTTTCCTTCAGTAAATACTGTAACATTCAGCTTCCTTTCAGCCTTGTGCTTTTAAAGAAAATCTTTGTACAATTAAAGATATGAAATTGCTAAATACAAGGCTGCATTCATTGTTCTCCCTTTTTAAAGGTTTAATCACACTTAATGGCTCTCTTGAAAACTTGAATTTTCCATGTTGATGGTTTTACCCCACTGAAAGAGTTTGCTAATATACTTTTCAAGTGTTTTCTCCTTAAATGAGCTATTCAAGAAGTTTTGTGCAGAATAAGATTGAGGAAGGATATATCCAGAAACAATTATGAAGAGTGTCCAGGACTTTCTGTTTATCCATTGGTGGAGATTCATGAGCTCAAGCAGCAGCCCAGAAATAGAAAAGAGAAAATATAGTCCTGGAGGAAACATCTTGAAATATCTCGTGTTCCTCCTTTTGGAGCACTCTCAGACCAACTGTTACTCCATATTTAACTGTCCCAAGATGCAGCCTCTGATTGCCATATGATGAGAATTAAACATGGTGAGAACTGGGCTGAGTACATATCCCAAAGAGATGGCAACTTAGGTCCTGCATGTCTCATTCCACCCCAAGCACCAGCACATTCTCTGAGAGCACCTCCCTGAAGCGCTGGAGAGCTGTGGATACAAAGGGGGTAAGTGCACATCTTTACTCAGTCAATCAATTTTCTGACTGTGTCTGACCAGCCAAAAGCATGCAGCCTCCCCTACGAGGCACAGGTTGGACATCAGTGTGCTGTTTGACTTTGAAGTCTTGCCATGGCTGTTTATCACATCTAGGAATGAAACCATCAGCTCTGGAAACTTCTAAACATATCAATCCATTTACTCAGAGGCACAAATTCCTTTGGTTTGCCCAGTGCTTCTGTCTTGATAGTCAAAGCCATTCAGGGTATTGGACTTTGCTTCCTGAGATATCACATCTCCTTCCACCAACATGACCTCCCATGACATTTGAGGGGAACAATCTGGACTGTGAACCAACAGGGAAAGTTTGTGAGCTTGTGCAATGAAATTCTCACAGCTCCTGGAGCTAGACTTCATTATTTGCTTTTATGCTATCTGATAGTCATTGGTCTCAATATATTCAGAAATAAATGTTCATTTATTTTTGGCAGACCTGTTCTTCTCAAAAGGTTTAAAACAAACCTGGAGATTCCCAGTGGCATTCACTTATGCACAAGACCTTAAACAAAACAAGGGCATACCTTACGGGAAATCTTACAAACTACAGGAAAAGTATGGAGGTAGAAAACAAAATAATCTCTGCTATTTTATTTATATTTCTAAATAATTGGCAGCCACTCAGCTACTTTGGTAATGGGGTCCGTATAAGTAGGTAGGTACAGGTCTACTCAGATGAAGATTATAAATTAAATGTAGTAGGAGTAATATTTCATCTGTCTGTCTCAGGGCTGATACCATAACATAAATCCTGAGATACTTTAGATTATATATATGTGATATGCCAATCTCCACTTAAATATTTTGGGGCTGCTCCCAATAAAGTTAATGGAAGTAGGATCAGCACTTTATTGCTCCCATGCTATCAGTGAGTCTTCACTTCAGGAATCAAGCAATTCCTGTGTTGTATTACATTGATACAAAAGCCTCATTCTGCTCATCTCGAAGTCAGCAGGCTTTGTCTGATCAGTGGGAGCCCTGTTAGGGTATTAGTGCTTTAAACTGAAGCTCCCAGACTGGATTCCCGTGACTCAGAGCCACTCAACCTCATTGTGAGCGCTCTGTCCTTACTGCAGCGTGTGTAAGAGCACTCAGCTCTCAAGAGCTTTTTGCCTGGGGAGACCGAGGGACACACACAATTTTACACCATCTTTCTGCTCCCCTTGCTTGCAGTTCCACTCTGGAGCCCTTTCAGGCTCTGCTTGATCAAGGGTTATCGACATCTTTGGGGCAGCTCTGCACTGGGCTGGGTTGAAAGCAGCAGGGTGTGCAGCATGGAGCAGCTGCACTCACTGGGCTGCAGGAGAGGCCTCAAGGACACCCCACCATCACCAGTGGTTACAGCCATTGCACACAGTCATTTTAAACAAAGCTGTTTCACTTCACTCTTAGGATTTGCTTAGGTTGGGAATGGGATTGTCTAGCAGTGGGGATGCAGGCAGAGTACCCAAGGAGTTTCCCAGACAGGACAGAGACTTAAGGCAGGAGTCAGCTGTATGACCACCAACTGCTAAAGGCTCAGTTTATCTAATAGCCCTCTTGCTGTTGATGAAGTTGAATTTTCAGTCCAGGTATTTGAATTATCACCGACCATGAATTCCAAAACCTGCCAGTCATATGAACCTGAATAGCAAATGCTACACCCACCTCTATCTCTTCTGGATTTGCTACACACAAACAAATAGCTCGGGAGCAGAGACAGGATCAGGTGATGTACGTAACCAGTCATTACGGAGCACGGGTTCTGTATTTATGAAGAACTGTTCACAGAAGATTCTTATTCAAAATTATGGCAAACAGCAAATACAAACCAGCATTTTTTATTGTGAACTGTGCGAATGGGAAAAAGAGAAACCCAGGCTTTATAGGCTTCATTATGAGCCACATTCTGTTCCATTTTGCACATCACCTGGTAGCGGAAGTGGTCCTATCTGGTCACTGGCGCCGCCCACAGAAGTGCCAGCACACCCTGAAACATGTGCCCCACTTCTGCTTGAGCCAAAAATGTGCTTTGGGAGAACCATCAATTTAAGAACTATGCTGAAGCCAGCTGCCAGATTTGCAATGGAGCGGTAAATCAGCACTCAAGGTGAGAGGCAAAACCCAGGTCTGTGACTTTTCCTTCAGAGAAAATTAACCAGCACAATACATTATCAGGCTTCTTACAAACACACTAACACTCACTTCTCATTTCATCTTGGAGTGGGCATCATCAAACAGTGCTTTGTCTCATGTTCTGGTTCTGGTTTTCTTGTAAGCACTGCACTGGAAAATACTCAGTCCTTTAGCACCTCAAACCCACTGGGAACGTCACATGAGGACATCTTTAAAAGGCATGTGATGTTCTTTCAGTTTGTTTTCTTAAACACAGAGTGTCTCCAAAGTTACTGATTAATTTCACGCAGCACAAGGAGAACTATTGATTTCCCATGTCTGCTTCTGACCCTTTAAGATATAAAAATGCAAATACATTGCTTAAAGAGAATATTTATTTATTCCTTGTACCTGCTACGCAAAAAGCAGCTTTTGCTGGATTTGTTTTGATAAATGCAGCATGTTTGGTATTTCACTGGAACAATATGCTAACATACCCATTTCTGAGCTATTCCTCATATCAAACTCCCCCCTTTCTGCTCTACACTCCATGGCTCTCCCACACTGCCACAGCACACACAGAGTGGTGGACCTGCAACTTTGCTGGCAATGTTTATTTTCAAAAGACAAATATTGTGCCAGTGTTAACTTCAATTAGGAGACTTATTTGACAATCTGACTACTCCATCTGATGCCTCAAGGGCAAATTTCAGCACTTTATGAAAGATGTTGGCCAAAGACTGATCTATATGAATAAAATATAGGGGAGAGAAGTTTTAATGAACACTCGAAAACAAAACTATCAAGAATTAATTGCAAATATTTACATGCAAATAAAGGGGTTGGTTCATATCTGTGAAGGCTGGCGCATTCAGAAAGAAAGCTGCCACTCCATCCCTTAACTCACCCCGCTGTGCCTCTGTATTGCAGGCATCTCTGGTGGAGTATAACGGATATCATAGCAGGGGCAATGTGCAGCCCCCACGGATGTGGATCCTGCAATCCCATGGCAAGGCACTCTGCCCACCAGGAACCACGCAGGGGGGCTTCACCTTGCCGCATCTCCATGGGTTTACTCTGAGTTTGACCATTTTTATTCACATCTAAACATCTGATAAAAGTTACTCTGTACTGCATTTTGGTTACTTAACGGTGCTTTACTTGCAGAATATTTCCAGAGCATGTAAAAGGCTCCTGTGCTGTTCTGTGAAAAGCTGTTCCCATTGGGCAGAAAGTCACCTGCTGCAGAGAGCCTGCAGAAGGCCTCGCACAGCTCAGGGGCACAAAGGGAGCTACACCTGCCCCCTTGCAGCTCCTGTTCAGCTGAAGCTCCAGGTGCCTCCAGCAGGAGCTTTGCCCGAGTGCAGACTGTGCTGTCTGCTCCTGGCTGCTGCTGCAAGGGTGCCGGGGAAAAAGGGGTGTCACATCACAAGGAAAAGTTTTCAAAATTGCTTCTGCAGCCCCACTCAGGTGCTAGCAACACAGATTGTCCCCACTCCTCTAGAAATCAAGAGCTGGCATTTGGCATCCTAGCTAGGGAAAACCAGTGAAGTGGAGGCATTTTATGGTCCAATCTGCAGTCCTGCAGCTGGAAGGAAAGGTGATGTCTTCAGCACAGACTTGAAGATGGCACAGAGAGAAACCTACACAGGACAATGCTCCTGACTGCCTGCAGCTTCTCATCTCACACCCCTATGAAAGGTGTGCTCAGGTCATGCACTGAGATTCCCCAACATCACTGGCACTGGGACAACTCTGCCCCGAAATCCATAGATACGGATGCCGCAGGCAGGGCCACTGGCCTGTTTACCACTGAGAGAGTTGCCCCCAACAGCAGGCAGATAAAACAGAGACAAAGGTGACATTGTAGCACAACTCTGAGTGAAAAATTCATTTTTTTCCTCTCTCTCTCGCAGTGTCTGAACAGTTTCTGTTCCAATGAGGCCACAAAAGCTGGAATACTCTTCTGAACCAGTTTGGTGGTAATTGCGAGCTGGGAATTATTCTCACAAGAGTTCAGGCCTGTGTAAATTATTCAAAGGAGACATAACCTTGCTATGTAAGTCTAAATTATTGTCTCTAGTGCTTTATAGGAAAGATACTATCCCTCATGGCTCCTTTAAGGTCAAGTAAATACCCCGGACCTGATCCCTAGATGATGGGACCCCGCACACTGGTTCCCAGGCAGTTTCTATTTGTATTTGACTGTTCACCCACCCTTGTTTCACAGCCAAGCACACGAACAGTTTTTTTCTATAGACTTTAATTCAAAGGTCTCTCGAACTACGGCAGCTGGGAATGTTCTGTTGCAATGACTTTCTGGGGAAAAAAATATGCCTTTTATAAAATCGGTATTTCTTTTATAGGAAAATTTCAATTTTGCCAGAAATCTCCGATTTGCTATTAGTAAAAATCAAACTGATGGCTCCATGGCTGCTTGGCTGGAAGGCTCCTGTCGATTTTGTTGTCGTCTGCAGGGAGAGAGCAAAATTGACAATAGTCTTCCAGGCAGGCAGCTGGGGAGATGCAGCAGGTCTGGAAGAGGGAGGAGGGGAGGTTGAGTGCCCTGGCGCTCTGCCGGCCCTGCAGCCCAGCTGCCTCCCCAGCAGCCAGGCTAGGGGGAAGGCGAGGAGAAGAAGGAGGAGGAGGAGGAGAGGCAGGCGTGGGGTGGCCAGCCTGCAGCAGCCTGCCGATGAGGCTCCTGCCGCTCTCTCTTTTTGTCAGGCAGCTGGCAAGCCCCAAGAAATTCCAGTTTGCT